>JASANB010001371.1:0-16421 GCA_030248155.1 Sabatieria punctata
ATTGTTAGGAGGCCTTTGAGACTCTCAAGAGCAAGCTCAGTGCAAATCTCAAAGTTGCGTTCTTCAACCCCAATTGCCCAACAATACTAACAACTGATGCATCAGAAGTGGGAATTGGCGGTATTCTGTCTCAATTACAAGATGGAAAAGAAGTGCCGTTAGCTTTTGGACACCACACATTATCGCAACAAGAGAGAAACTATGTGACCAATGAAAGAGAAGCACTCGCGGTGGTGTACTTCATGGAATATTGGGATAAATTTCTACTGGGTCGCAAGTTCACTGTACGCACTGACCATCAAGCTCTGACCATGATTTTAAAGCAAAAGAACCCATCCCGAAAATCCGCAAAGTTCGCAAGATGGGCTGAACGACTTTCAGTATTCAACTTTGACGTGAAGTATCATAAACAAGCCGACAACCAAGCAGCTGACTATTTTTCGCGCCTACCTAAACAGCAAGCAGCAACCAGCGGTCCAGAAAATCTTGTAATTCAGGCGATATACAACCAAGGTCTATCTGTTTCAAGGTTTGTGAAGACCAGTGAAGAGGACACAGTGCACCAGCAAGTGCGACAAGCATTGGTCAATGGATGGCCTTCCAAGACCAAGGTACATGATGCTACCTCAGAAGCCATGGGAAAAAGTGGCAATCGACATCACTGGACCATTCGCCAATGCTCCACTCAACCAACGCTACATTATCGCCATAATCGACTACTATAGCAAGTACCCAGAGATATTGTGTACAAGTGATATAACCTCTATGAAGATTATCACTTGGCTGAAGGAGCTTTTTGCTAGATATGGGAATCCAGAAACCATAGTCTCTGACAACGGGCCACAATTTACAAGTATGGAATTCTCATCCTTTCTTGCACAACGTGACATCAAACATGAACGAACGCCTGTATATCATCCACAGCAGAATGGTCTGGTCGAAGTCTTCAATAGAACTCTCAAACACGGTGTTCAAACATTCGAAACAAGTACACTGAAGTGGAAAGAAGGACTGGTGAATCAACTCGACAATTACAGAGCTACACCACTTTCAGCAGAAGAGGAGTCAAGTCCTGCAGAACACTTCTTTGGCAGAAAGGCTCGCCTCAGTTTCAAAATTGTTCGATGCCAGAGAATACAAGAGAAGGTTTTTGACCCAGAAAACAAGAAATTCAAAGCTGTTGCACCTGGACCATTCAAGCTGAATGACATGGTTCAAGTCAAGTTACCTCAAGTACCTAAAGGTTCATCGCCCTATTCAAGGCCTTTACGTGTTACAAAAGTGTTGGGGCTGTGGACCTACCAACTGTCAAACGGCCAAATCTGGAACGCTCGAAAGTTGCGCCATGCATTCAACTCGTCTCAGGAAGAAGTGTCTCGCGCGCCAGCAGACCACTGGAGCATATTACCAGAGTTGAGCCAGCCTCAAGTGCTACAGCGAAGTGCATTACCAACACCCGAAATCGTCAAACATAGTGCTTATGCAACTCAAGGACGACCTCGAATGCCGCGACGAGTTTCAACTGAAGCGCGCAAATTATTCGAACACACAGCCAAACTCGACCGCATCTACCACACAGATGTTGCCTCTCAAGTCGGCGATTCTGTTTAAGAGGAGGGGTGATGTTGTGTAGTAGATTTTGTAGCATTGATACGAATCGAAGGATTATTGTCTGTATTGTTTCACACTCGTTTGGTTGTGTTGTATTACTATTCATAAACCCCTACTAAAGTTGTGTTGTGTGAGCTGACAGCAACCTCAACCCAGAATACATAAGTAGGGATACCATATATGGTACCACCACAGTCCCCGAACGTGGTGGTACCCTATATGGCACCGGCACTAAATAATATGGTATCTCTTCGAATAAGTGGAGTGGTGGTACCATACATGGTACCACTACTCTCGGTACCGGTACCATATATGGTGTCGGTACCATAAACGGCGTTAAGTGCCTGACTGTATTTGACAAAATGTTCACCCCCTTACTCAAACGATTCGTTCTCGCTCAATTCCTTATCGATTTGGCTCAAATTTTCAGGATTAAATAACAATGTAAATGAGTAGATATGGGTGGTCAACAACGGAAAGTCTAATTTTTTTCGTTAAGTCAATGGGTATGGGTTTGAAACTTACAGCAATTATTGGTGCTGCCATTGGGCATAACATACTGTCAGAGCAGCCCTATAGTTCAAAGGGCACTAAAATTGGGAACAAATCAAAAACATGAGAAAATGGGACATTTCTTCGTAAAACAAGTGAAATGACGATTCTGAAGGTTGTAGACTTTCCAAACACACTGTGGGGAGTTTTTCTACAATGTGGAACAGAGTTTAAATATCAGGTTCATTCAATTGGACAACTTGCTCCTAAAATCTGTATTGGTTAACAACTGATTCGGCGCTTTGATTGTAGAAAGTGCGGATTTCTTAACTGTGGGATTTTTGTTTTTGAAATTCTCTAATTTGGTTCCCTTTGAGGTATATCAGTACACAGTACGTCCAATGGAAATACCAATGCTACAAGTTTCAGACCCATACACTTTGAATTAGCGAAAAAAATGAGATTTTCTGTGGACCACCGTAATTCTTAGTTTTCGGGTCATAAAACCAGCATGAGTCAGAATTTTGGCATCAAACTTGAACATTATCTACCCATTTATGTTGTTAATGAATCCTAAAAATTTGAGCCAAATCGATAAAGAAATGACCAAGAACGAATCGCTTGAGTAAACTTTAAAAAAAGGAGTGGACATTTTTGAGCCATACTGCGGAATATCTGTATTTTAATTTAAATACAGATATTCCGTTCTGGAAAACAAATCAGTTTTTGGTACTTGTACAGTTCCAAGAATACTGTAATAATACAGTACCGATTGCGATGAAGGCGATACAGGCTAGGAAGGCGAAGACACCAACAGCAGTTCCAAACGAACACGTGCCTGAGCTGCCATTGAAAAGACACATCTCTTTGCCTTTCGCATCTACCGTGTACCAACCACCCGACGCTATGCAGCCGAACACGATAATTGCCATCAACTGAAACTTTTTTACCATTTTATTTAATCTCTGTTTAACTGAGAGTCCGCTTTCGTGGCACTGTTTGTATAATTTTTGCCTATAGATTTTTGCTAAAATTGACTATGAATCAGCATTTAGCGTAACCCCATTCCCACTTGCTTTTGTCCTATTGCTATGTAGCATCTAGCATGATGTATGATCAATCATTTTTAACCATTTTGTACAATCCGTTTTCCATATTTGCATATACAGTATAGATAAAAAAAATGTCCCATCGCTTTTTCGGCCTTCACTCAAACGTTTCGTTCTCAGTCATTTCTTCACCGATTTGGCTCAAATTTTCAGCAAAAATTAACAACATGGTTGGCTAAATATTCTGCAAGTGTGGTGCCAAAATTCCGACTCATACTGGTTTTATGACCCGAAAACTAGGAATGAGGGTGGTCCACGCAAATTTAATTTTTTTCGGTAATACAAGGAGTACAGGCCTGAAACTTGCAGGAATGATTCGTGTTGCTATTGGGCATAACATACTAAGCGGGCAGCCCTGTAGCTCAAAGGGCACTAAAATGGGGGAATTTCAAAAACATGACGAAATATGACTTTTCTTCGTAAAACCGGCAAAATGACGATTCTAAAGATTTTCAATTTTCAAAAAACGCTGCAGGGATGGTTACTATGGTGTGAAACAGAGCTTAAATATCAGGTTCATTTATTTGTCGAACTTCCTGCTACAATCTGTGTTGATTAACAACAGATTCAGTGCTTTGATTCTAGAAGGTGCGGATTTCTTAACTATGGGATTTTCACTCATGTTTTTGAAATTCCCCCATTTTAGTGCCCTTTGAGCTACAGGGCTGCCCGCTTAGTATGTTATGCCCAATAGCAACACCAATCATTCCTGCAAGTTTCAGGACTGTACTCCTTGCATTACCGAAAAAAAATAAATTTGCGTGGACCACCCTCATTCCTAGTTTTCAGGTCATAAAACCAGTATGAGTCGGAATTTTGGCACCAAACTTGCAGAATCTTTAGCCAAACCATGTTGTTAATTTTTGCTGAAAATTTGAGCCAAATCGGTAAAGAAGTGACTGAGAACGAAACGTTTGAGTGAAGGCCGAAAAAGCGATGGGACATTTTTTTATCTATACTGTATATACTGAAGAGTTTATTGGTAACTACACAAACAAACAATGACAAACAGGTTAGACGAGTGAGTCTTTATATACTGTGCAACTCTTTCAATACTTATACCTTAGTCGCTTTAACACTGT
Organism: Sabatieria punctata; assembly: GCA_030248155.1. Taxonomy (NCBI): domain Eukaryota; kingdom Metazoa; phylum Nematoda; class Chromadorea; order Araeolaimida; family Comesomatidae; genus Sabatieria; species Sabatieria punctata. The sequence goes on from JASANB010001371.1 coordinate 4,295, forward strand.
TTTACAACAAGGCCTTAGATTTGAATTTGTAATTACTTTGTAATTCGTAATCCGTTCCTTTTGCTTTAGTTTACTGTGAGTGTATTAATTAGTCTTAGGGATGCATGGAAAATAATCAGTAATGGTTGACATGACATGTATCCTTTTGGGATGTCCCGATAAAATCTGTTCAGTTCTTCGTTTGGTTTGCTTCTTATGCAGTTGCTATTTTACATGCGGTAGTAAACTTACCAAGTTTCTTTCTAGAATTGTGATTATGAGTCATGAGCAGATCTATTGCACATATTTTAACTAATTTAGCCAATCGTTTTGGCTTGTGTGTCGTTGCCAAAGGACAACTAATAAAAACTGTGCTAAAAGCAGCACAGATGTATAATTTATATCACAAGCAGGTAGATTCAAGCCAATCAATGAATTGAAATCCTCTGAACTTGAAGGCTTGGATCCAGGGATTTTGATCACTTGAGCCGAACATTCCAAACTGTGAAGCTGAGGAATGGTGTGCACACTTGTATAAAAAATTGAGTTTTTAAAAATAAATTTGGTCTCGAAAACCGTCTTAAAGGGGTCCAGCGTGCTAGTACAGGTTTTTTCCACTTTTGCATATCAAGTCAGTTAAGAAAACTGTTCGAAAACGCCAATACAGGTCTAAACACTACCTATAACTGCAGATTTTCACGAAAATTTGTCTTTAGAGACACTTCTATGTGAATCCTAAGGAAGGATTTCTTAAGCAGTCGCTGTTAGGCTCAGTGCCAAAGAAGTACTGTGCAGGTTACTAGATGGGTAGGTCAGAGCCTGACGCTAATTCCCTCAGCCCCCCTTTGCCCTTGTCTGCCGGGACCAAGATCTGAAGTGAGGATTGCATCCAGCTGTCTGCACATAATGGTTTATGACCAAATGTCATTAAGTGTTTGGACTGTGACATAGCTCCTCTACAATTAACGGACCCTATATTTGCAAGCGGCTGATTCCGGCAATAAAGGATTATAGCCAATCGTCGTGCGGGCGGGCGTGTTTTTGTTGTTGAGCGTCGGCTGACGGCTTTGAATTAGCGGCGGCGCTGTGCTATCAATTTCTTGACTAATCACGGAAAATTTATCGATTCCACTGCCCGAGATTTAGCACATCCGCAGCCTTCTTTTGCTCATTCTGCGCCTATGCATTATTGATCTATTGTCCCCAGCCTGTATGCGCTGCTCTAGTATCAGCTCTGCAACCGCACTAAAACGCTGACACTTTTAAGAGACAACATCGTTGAGGTGTAACATGCATGGTAATATAATACTGCAGTTGTTCTAGATGTGTAGCAAGATGACTCTACATGTGCTTCTACTGCATATGTGAAATGAAATTTAACTGCATAAGATTTAATTTCATTATAAATTAGAATAGTATGCGCTGAAAACAGTCAATCATTTCCCAGCATAAATGACACACCGGTTGAAAGAATTTCACCATTCTATCTTTGATAGTGTATGTTGAGAAATTCCTGACTGTAAATCTTAGCGTTTTGAACGCTCCTACTAAACCCGAACGCAGTAAACCAAAAAACCTAGCTGCTTGCTACAGGTATAATTAAGGTCTATAATCCAGAATGTTTGTGAAAAAACGTAGTTAGCTTTTGCATTGGTTGATTGGGCTGGTCAAATCTCTCAGACAGAGGCGCTGAAAATTCGATCGAAGCCCCCGGCCGGTGCGTCTAATTGAGCACTTTGGGGGTGGTCCGGTTCCCTTTTTAGCCAAGACACCGAGACTAATCGATCGGGCACGTCTTTTAGCCGGGCTTGTGCCGATCAGTTGGCCTCCATGCTTAGGGAATCGAAAAACCGCCCGCAGCTTGACATTGTTGTACTAGCCTCAATTTTATGGCACCTTTCTCGCCACTGCTCAACGTTCACAAAGCTATTTTGAGACACGATTAAGCGCTGTCCATTAATTTCACCTAAAACGGTCAGGCACCTAACGGCACTATGGTACAGGTTCCTAGTGTAGTGTAGTGGTCATGTTATTATGGAATGATATGGCAGCCCTATGTTCGGGCTGGGAACTACCAACTTGCGCACAACCGATTTGCGCACATGGATCGCGGGCACACCAACTTGCGCACAACCGATTTGCGCACAACCGATTAGCGCACAACCGGTTTGCGCACAAGCACAACCGATTTGCGCACAATATTTTTTGCAGCAGCACAATTACAACAACAATAATTGCATAACAGTTACATTATTTAGCACAAATTATACAACAATTTAAAACAATTATCATAGCACAATAAACATGACATTTTTATAGCTGGTTGCGCTTTGGCTGTGCGTATAAAGTAATGGCCTGTTCCTATTAGAAAAGCCATGCGCTGGACAAACCCATTTGGCCGTTCGGCCAGTCTGCGAATTTTGCCATCTTATTGCCTGCGCCTTACATTGTTTTGTTCTGATAGGATGCGTTCCAGGAAAAAGTAAATATCTGGATGCTTCGCTTCCGTTTGTTGAACAACCCGGCCATCTTAGAGTTCCAGCTCTCCACATTATTGTTGGTGCGGCGGACCTCATTTACCACGACCCAAATGACGTGACAGTTTGGATGAGAAAATCTGAGGCCCCACTTGCTCTTTGGCAGTGAGGATTGTTTGAGTACTTTGAGAGACAGATCAGTTGGCCGCGGGTGCACGCTGGTTTCGCGCAATCCAAAATACGAACGCATCGATGGCAAAATTCGCAGACTGGCTGAGCGTTACCAAATCAGCATGATCGAGCGCATGGCTTTTCTAAGAGGAACAGGCCAATACTTCGCACAGCCAAAGCGCAACCAGCTGTCATAAGTCATAAGATGTCATGTTATTGTGCTATGATAATTGTTTTAAATTGTTGTGTAAATTGTGCTACATAATGTAATTGTTATTGTCTGTTATTCCCAAAATTACTGTTGTTGTCTGTTCAATATTCGTCAGTTGTGACTATATTGTGCTGCAATAAAAAAATGTGTGCAAATCGGTTGTGCGCAAATCGGTCGTGCTTGTGCGCAAATAGGTTGTGCGCTAATCGGTTGTGCGCAAATCGGTTGTGCGCAAGTTGGTGTGCCCGCGATCCATGTGCGCAAATCGGTTGTGCGCAAGTTGGTGTGCCCGCGATCCATGTGCGCAAATCGGTTGTGCGCAAGTTGGATAGTCCCGTTCGGGCTCTATGGTGGTAGCATGGTGCCCCTAACTTGTGGTACACTCATACATGTAAATGGGAATTTGGGGGTTACCCCTTAGCTAGAAAGGCCAAACCTCCCTCACCCCCGTGACAGTTTAGGGACTGACCTCCGCCCCACCGTAAATTACAACTACTAACAGAGACTCCCGTACTAACAAACTGGTTCAGAAATCACTAATCTTTGGCAACCGAATTTGGCTTTTCCGCTGCCTTTTAAGACAAATCGGACGCTTTTAGAGATATTTTTAGTTATTTCTGCTTGTTTCTAGCTGTTAAACGACGTTTGGCAGCTTAAAATAGCCTTCTAGCGAATAAAACGTACTAAAAACACATGCATTTACAGGCGTTTTGGAGCTTTTCAAAAGTTTGGACCCCTCTTCACGAAAAACTCCCTAGCTTCGTCTCAGGACCTGATACATGTATGGGTGTCACTCTGCACAAATTTATACAATACGATACCTAGAGTTGTAAAAAAATTTTTGAAAGCCAAAAAATCAGTTTTAATAAAATTTTTCATTTCGGAATTTTTTCAAAATGTATATTTTTTTGCAAAATTACTTGTACCATACACGAAATTTAGCTTGTAGGAGATGCAGGATGCTCATTTATATCTGAGGCAAAATTCAGCCATTTCTCATTAAAATTTCCATTTTTGGAATAAAATAAAAATGAGCCTTCAAAAAGCTTATTGTTGAAAAAATGGTTAACAACACTAATGGTAGCGATACCAATACCATACAACAACAGTACCAAACATATTACGGTACCGTTACCCACGGCCAACGGTACAACATGACAAACTGAATCTGACTGTAATACAGTCACCATTATGGCAACTCGATGAAACTCTACATCTGTCTGTCTGTCTGTCTCTGAGATTTATGCAAGGAATGCACGATGCAATGTCTACATTCGAGCATTCACACACAAACTGTTTTTTGGCACACTTTTTTGGACATCCTGTATGAAGTTTCAACAAATCAGTCAGTGAGAGAGAGCAAAAAGACTTACAAAAGAGACTAGTCTGAGAATGACTTGTGGTCGTTTGAAGAAAGCCACCGGGTCAAAGGAACCCCCGGCCAGCCCAGCGCCATAAGCTCGTCCGATTGAATCCATTTCCAGTCTGGATCTGCTTCACTCAATCTCGTTTTTCCTCCGCTTAATCGGCCTCAAACCGGCCTCTAGCTTAGTGTTTGTTATCGGCGGCTTCTTTGCCCTTTTGCTGCAAAATTGTTCAGTGTGAGTGACTGACATAAAAATCGATAACTAGTCCGTCAAAACAAATCAGCAGATTTCTTTACTGCAACAGCCGTAAATCTAAACCAATTTAAATGAATTTTTTCAATTATTTAATCAATGAAATCTTGAAAGATAGGTGAAATTTCTATTAACATACCCTGCTTAGTTCGTGAGCAGATGAACTCAAAGTCGAAACAGAAAAATTTTCAAAATGGACTTAAAAAATACCTTTTTTTTACAAAAACCTAACAACACTAGCCACCTCTATTCAGAAAATTTGCATAGAATCTGAACCTGAAGCTCTCAAGATACACTATGGGTCAAAAATGTCCACTCCTTTTTCTAACTTTACTCAAACGATTCGTTCTCGGTGATCTCTTCATTGATTTTTCTGGAATTTTCATGATTTATACCTTGACAACTGGTTACATATTGTGCAACTTTTTCAATGCAGATTTTTAATTTGACCGAGCTCTTATAGTATTCAGCTTCGAAAATTGACTTTTTTGAGCGAGTGCCAAATGATTGCCTGTGACTCAAGACTGACTGCAGACGCAGAGCCAATAGCTATTTTGCACACAAACACAACATCTTCACACAATAAGCAAACATGGGCCGGAAAAATCCGGAGGGGGGTCCCCCCGAAAAAAGGCCAAAAAACGCCTATTTTGCCTTAAATAAGCGAAAATTTCCTCCCTCCGGGAGGGGGGGGGGTGGGGATGGGGGAGGGGGGTATGGCCGGCCGAGGGGAGGGGTATACCCCCTTACCCCCCGGCCCATGTATGACAATACGCGATTTTGTGCCGAATTACCCCGGACTACCCTACTGATTAAAACAACCCAGCCAGAAGATGTTTTACCGTAGAAGAAGCTGTAATAAATCTCAACCGGTTTGAATTAATCCCTTTTTAAATGAAAGACAGATAGCTAAATTCATAAAAGATCGGTGAAACTTTTATCAAAATAGGGTAAACCGGGGCTACTTTGAACGAATAACGATTTTTTCAAATTTCAAGCGTATGGATTCAGGTGTTTAGGCAAGCTAGGATGACCATTTATAATGCAATCGAAAGCTTGAAGTGTGCTCTTCAAAATGATGTCAGATATAATGTTGTATGCTCAACCGAAGATGAGTGTAGCCAAGTTTTTTAAAAAAACACATGGGTGTTCAAAGTAGCCCCCGATGTGGGGCTACTTTGAACACCGTGTTTAAAATTAATTCAGTCAAATAAGATAGGCAAAGGGGCATACATGCAATACGTCCGGGCCGGCCTGAGGTAGGAGGTAAGGGGGGCCTCCGTCTGGAGGGCGTTCAGGGGCGGTTTTGCTCAGGAAAGGGGTACAAAATTTAAAAAATCTCAAAAAATGACTGGAAATGGGTCTTAACACGTTTTATTGGCGAAAAATCGCTAATTTAAGCTGAAAAATAGCTTTTTTCAGCTAAAAACAAACAAAATACAACAGAAACGGTCTCTAAAACACCGATTTCTCTTAAATGACAGCAGCGGAAACACTAAATTCAGTTACAAAAGGCATTCTAAGGGAATTTTAAGCTTGAATTAGTGATTCCTAAGCTAGTTTGTTAGACGGGAGTGGAGAGTTGTACTGGAGTGGAGCCGCTACTACGTTTACTCTTTTGTTACCACTTGGGCAACGGGCCCACAAATCGCCAGAGATTGACATAACATGCGGCCCTTAACACACTTCACTTACGTCTACTCTACTAATCAAGACTATACGCTGTGCTAACTGAATTGAATCAAGGTTAACAAAGAACAAAAACATTAACAATTGGAGGCTTTGGTCTTAGCACTCCGAATGCAGAGCGTGCGGTAGTCTACAAAGAGATCGGTTTCGCCATTTTCCCGCCGTAGTCGCAATTCCTTCCGCAAGTCAAAAGCTTTCTTAGCTTGCCACGGCGTCAGATCACAACCAATGTAGACAGATGCATACTGGGCCTTTGCAGACAGAGCCTTTCTTTTTCGTTGCATGATGGTCTGTTTAGTCACTTGGTCTTTCAATTCCACCACAACCTTACGATTCGTGTCTGTACCAAGAGTCCGAATATTCAAAATATTTAAGCAGTCAATAGACAGGTCAGAAAAAAGATCGTTTACTAGTGCAGGGATGTCCTTACTGTCTGTCGCTCGAGTGAAGAGACCATTAATGACAAGGTTCAGACTGCGCCGCTCACGCTCTCGCATCTCTCGTTCCCAGTCACAAATACGCACCAGCTCTGAGTGCGCTTTGTCGTAGCACGAAGACGGGTTTGGAACAGGCAGGCCATTTCTGGCAGTTTGCAGGACAGATGCGTAGGTTCTCTTCATCGCGTGAGTGGACAGCTTATCCAGATCAGCTGTCACCTTTTCGAGTTGATCGGCAAGGGATGACACTTTGCTGCAGAGAGTAGAATAGTCATCATCAGGAGGGCCGGGAGCAGTCATCGTAGCCACTGATGGCCAGTCGTCACGGTCCATCTCTTTGGAGCGAAGTCTCTCAATCAAGTCAGAGCAGTCAGGGCAATTCAGCGCAATAAAGTTGGTTTTACGTGCAAGACGACAGACCTCATCACAGTACTGAACGGACACTCTCGGTCCCAGCAAAGACTTTCCAAAACAGGGCTGACACAGGAATGCTCCACCGCAGAAGGAGCATCTCACGACTTTTACTGGGCCAGAAAAGAGCTTGTCGCCACATTGAATGCAAGTCGACATTTGCGAAAGCAATTTGCACGGCTTTTGACACAGAAGGGAGGGCAGCGGCCTAGTGTTAAAGGCGGTCAAGCAGAGAGGTCAGACAGGGCCGCCGCACGCGGCCAGCACACTCGCATACTAATATTTGTATGTTGGGCTGGGAAGGTCTTCCTAATTTTTTCCCTGGGGTGTAGGGTAGGGAGGGGCGAGGGGGTTAACGTTTCCATCTGAGTGGTAACCACCAAACCCCTTAACCACAGAAGCCGAGAATATGCAGAGAAGAGAAGGAAATCAGATTTATAAGGGTGTTCAAAGTAGCCCCTTCTCTTCTTCACAGCATAGAAAAAGTTCGGTATGAAATATCTAGACGATAAGCACACTATTGTAAAGAGAATGGTCTGGGGAGCAAAACAGTATAAAACTTGACTACTTTGGAACATTGGAACCTTAAGTTTTCTCGTCTTAAAGTTTTCGACCGTTAAGATACCGATATTTTCAAGCAACAGAGCACTGGCAAACAGCAACAGATCCCTTACTATTTTGGTAGGGTCGTGTAGCCTGGAGTCTTTGGCGATAAACTAGCGCAACCATAGGCCAAAAAGCGAACAGCGAGCGCCATGCGGAGCAAAAAACGCGCAAAACTCACGCCTGTTCAAAGTTGCCCCCCTGTTCAAAGTTACCCCGGTTTACCCTACTCTGCTTAGTTCGAGAGATATTTAGCCTATGCTCGAAGTCAAAACAGATTTAGGTTGGAAATAAACAAGAGCGATTCGGTAGCAGATCATAACCAACCAAATCACCTCCACAAAAAGCCCGCGTCAGATCCATGCCCCGCTGCTGGAGCGGATTCGCTGTCGGCCGACTGAGCGGCACAAGCAGCACAGGTTTGAGCAACAAAATCAAACGCACCTAGGGATGCAAATAGTATCCGGTATTATTTGGTATTATTCGATGTTATTTGATATTTTCTAGGTATTTGGTATTTTTTATACCAAATAATACCAAATAGTTTAAATAACTAAACAGTTAGTTTTTAAGCGATTAATTCTGCATATTTTGCGACTGTATACCATGTCAGAGCTCTTCTGTTCAGAGTTTTCTCTTTATTTCTAATTTACTAAAAGTTTAACAATGCAGATACGCATAACAAGTCGTCTCTTTACCGTTTCTGAGCAACAAAACAATAAAGAATTCTGACCAGTTTAGCTTATAACAAACAACCATTCATGGAAAATTCTCAAAAAGTGGGAGGGGGCCCCCCATGAAACGACGCAAGGCGATTTTGGGGGAAGGGGGGGGGTAGAAAAATCGGGATTTTGGTACGACGTCGTTTATGGACGGCCCCTTTATCGAGACCGAGCCTAGACCGCGAACGTCACAACGTGCTTGCCCATTTCCCGAGTAAGTAAAAAACCATCAAATTCTGCTCGTTTTCTTTCTCGGCATGACTAGATTTCTTTTAGAAACAACAAAAACTCTTCCACTGAGGCAAAACTTATATATTTTTGCTGAAAAAAACAAAAAGTATGACTTTGCGCACATTCCAAACAGCTAGCGACCTGCTTATCAACTATTTGGAATTATTTGGTATTATTTGGTATAGAAAATACCATCTGGTATTTGGTATTTGGTATTTTTTATACCATTTGCATCCCTAAACGCACCCCTTCCTCCAGCGGGCGGCCTCTGCTGCGTGTGCCAAAGTCACTAAATCTCAAAAATTTGATGTCAGGTTCATGTTCATGTTCAAGTACATTTTTCATAAGTTCAGGTTCAGGTTCAGGTGCTCATTGAAACAAAATCGAAAATACAGTATCTATTATCTAAAGGCATTATGCTCATGTCAGATTAGCATAGTATAGTACAGTACTTTATGCCTAATAATACATCTATTATTATTTGTAATATTAGGTAGTATACTGTTGTGTCTGTACTGTACTGCATGTAGGTGAAGCTTATTTATTTATTTATAATATGAAATGAAAAGTTGTGTTTTTCACTGTTTTGTTTGTGATAATTATGGTGTCTTTGTGATTATGACTCAGCTACGAAATTTTACTTTGTTAGCTACGCTTCGCATTTCATCACATTTTCACTGTGTAAATTGACCAGAGAAGGAGACTCAAAGTTCTATCTAACTAGCCCAACTGTTGAGGCAAAAGTTAGCAGCACTCTAAACCGTCAAACTCAACCTTCTATAGTTTAGTAATTGATATTTAGTGCTCGCTGGCTGGCAATTTGTTCGTATTGACACGCAACGGCAAGTTTCTGCTTGGGAACATCATTCTTAAGCGCTGTTTATACTCCTACTGCAGTAGGTTGGCCGACTCCTTCAGTAGTCTTCGGTAGGAGAATAAACACCCGCGCCCGCGCCGCCGCGCTACTGCAGTAGCTACTGTTGAAAGATGTCTGCTGATCGGACCAAAAACAAAAAAATGTTCTGTCGGTGCCCAGAAACCCACTTCATACCTCAAATGCTTTTGAAATTGCAAAAAAACCGCACCTAAATGCGCTTCTCCGGCGACCTACTGCAGTAGGAAATAAAAAATTTTACTACTGCAGTAGGTCGCCGGAGAGGCGCATTTAGGTGCGGTTTTTTGCAATTTCAAAAGCATTTGAGGTATGAAGCAGGGCTGTTGGGTCGGTTTTTTTCTCGTTTTTTTTTCGTTTTTTTCCAGAAAAAAACCGGTTTTTTTCATAGGGGCTCGGAAAAAAACTAAAATGCGGAAAAAAACTCAAGCTAGTTTTTAAAGGAAATAGGCACAATAACTGGTTGAATTCGCTTCAAATGCTTTGAATTTACGTTAATAGAAGCCTTACAAGCATTTCCATGACATAACTTAGCTTTTCTTGGCGAAAAATACCGGTACCATTTTCAGGCAACTTTTATTATTGTATTTTTGTTGTTTTAAAATCAAATTACTACTCTAAAATATGAAATTAGTGCATTTTGTAATAAAACTCACGCTATTTCGTTGAATTCTGTAATAAAAAGCGATTGTTAAAAAATTTTTTCTGTCATCTCGGAAAATAACTTTTGGAAAAAAACCGAAAAAAACAGGAAAAAACCGGAAAAACACCGGCTTGAGTTTTTTTCCGGAAAACAAACAGCCCTGGTATGAAGTGGGTTTCTGGGCACCGATAGAACATTTTTTGTTTTTGGTCCGATCAGCAGACATCTTTCAACAGAATACAGCAACATTTCACTCCCGACGACAGCCGGTCCGTTATTTTTAGGCAAAACTTGAGTTCCACTCCAAGTTTATTAATAAAATAAGACAGATAGGTGTTGTCAGATGTTGCAAAAGCTTCTGTCCGGGTGATTACGTCCGTATCTTCGTCGATCACTACCAAAACGGTCGAGCCTGCATACGTTTCTGGTGTTGAATGGTTGTTGACGGGTTCTGGGTGTGCACATGACGCTAAAATGTTTTCTGCTGCCATTCTAGTGCCTTTCTGAGCTAAATCCATCATTTCCTCGTATAGCTCCCGTGTGAAAAATAGAATTATTTCTTTTTTTTTTCGTTGGCTTTAGTTTTACACTGATATGTACGAGTATGTAGAGTCTGTACCAGGGCTGTTGGGTCGGTTTTTTTCCTCGGTTTTTTTCGTTTTTTTTCCGGAAAAAAACCAGTTTTTTTCCTAGGGGCTCGGAAAAAAACTAAAATGCGGAAAAAACTCAAGTAAGTTTTTAAAGGAAATAGACACGATAACCGGTTAAGTTCGCTTCCAATGCTTTGAATTTACGTTAAGACGCAATTTCTGAGAGAATTGGAAGTGCCTCCCCAAATCGGGTCAGGGTCACATCACCGATTTGCGTCATTTTTATATATGTGAGAGTATATGACGAAAAAATAAGAACCCCAAAGTATGAGCTCCGGTGGACCCCCCAGAGCGCCAGGCGCCCCCTCCAAAGTAGGGGTGGTCGGGCTGAAAAAAAGAAAAAAGTACCCTAACTTCAAAACATGATTTTACGCTCGTGCTTGCTCGTAGGATGAAAGTTGGCACACAAACAGATGCGGCCAGACTCGGAGATTTCGAAAATGGTACCTAAAGTGCGGTTGGATGCTCCGTACCGGAGTTATAGGCTAAAAACGCGGTTTTACACCAATTTTGTGCCACACCGACAAACACGTTTGACCAAATTTTCATACATTAGGATCCTAGGCCAGGTCCAGTTTTTATATATAATTTTGCCTAGTAAATTTCCTACATGCATGCAAAATATAGCCGAAATCGACTCATACCGTTAGGTCGAAATTCGCCCTCAAAGTCAAAATCGAAAATTTTTTTGTGCTGAATTGGAACAAAAATTGTTGAACAAGGCAAACTTTAGGCGTAGATTGCAAATATCGCGCTAGTTTTTTCGAAACGTTTCTTTGGAAGCCTAATTTGGCCAATATTAACTGTCCAACTTGCCTGTGAAACACCCAATTAATGGATTACTTGTGGACCACCACCACCACCAGCTAAACCACCACCACCACCTAAACCACCACCACCTAAACACCACCACCTAAACACCACCACCACCACCTAAACCACCACCACCACCTAGACCACCACCACCACCACCTAAACCACCACCGCCACCACCTAAACCACCACCTAAACCACCACCACCACCTAAACCACCACCACCTAAACCACCACCTAAACCACACCACCACCACCACCACCACCTACTGTTGTTTGGGTATGGGATTTTCAGGAATCGGTTCGGTATGGGTAGGTATTTTTCGGCACACCCAGGAATCGGTTCGGTATGGTAGGTATTCGCAAAAATACCGGTATATGGTATTTATTCGGTATTTGCTGAAAATGTTTTACAACGTCAAAACACTGAATTTTCCATTTACAAGGCCATGGATTTAGTCATTTCCAATGTCAGAGGAATGAAAACCCATCAAAAGCAATGGGATTCACAGTTTTTAAGAATTTTTGAAATATTTTTTAGTTTTAATGAAGTGAAAATTGTTTTTTTATCTAATTTTG
>JASANB010001372.1:0-29836 GCA_030248155.1 Sabatieria punctata
AATAATTAGACCGCCCAATGCAAAGCTTGCTTGTTAGATTCAAATCATCTACGTAGTGGCTCAAGCTAGCGCTTGGTTAGTTTCCTAGGCAACGGAGGGAGGGAGAGTTATGAGTGATGTCGGTGGAGGAGTGGAAGGTGGACATAGTGTGTGTGGGTCCGGAGGCCAGTGGCAAGACGTTGCTGCTGCAGTGTCTGCAACACCACCAGAGCCAGGGCGCTCTCTGGGACATCGGACAGATCCCAGCCCACATCGCCACCGTCGGCTCCAACTTTGTCACCTGGGACCTCAAGTCGGCCCCCAGCAGCGGCAAAGGGAACCGGAAGAGCAAGGTGGAGGTGACGATCGACATTCAGGAGATGGGCGGACAGATGGCCCCCATCTGGCACAACTCCTACGCCCAATGTCAGGCGGTTATGTTCGTGCTGGACGCCGCCAACCCCTTCCAGACCTCGGCCGCCAGTTGTCTCCTCCAGGACTGTCTCGCCCACCCTCACCTCGCTCACAAACACTTTCTGGTGGTGTTCGCCAAGACTGACATAGAAGGACCGGTGACCATCACCGAACTGCAGAACATGATCTTCTACGAACAGATTCTGGAGGAGTTCTCCAACACTCAGGCCTCCATCGAAACCATCGAGTGCAGTGTTATCAGTGGACAGGGAATTGAGAACATTCTCACTTGGATCACTGAGCTCAGCACCAAAAAACACCTCGAACTCAAAAGCTAGACTTATTGCTTAGAGAACTTACGGTTGTTACAGATGGAATGTTTTGGATAAATCTGTACTTTCGCTACCAGAAATCCATTAAATGGAAAGTAATTAGACCGCTTAAGCAGTCAGTACCAAAAACTGTTGAGAGCCGTAATGCAGCGCACCGGGCAACGAATATATACCTTCGTTAATTGGGATTTAACCACAAAATAAAGGTGACAATCTAGACCTAACCGCACGAAACATAAACTGGACGGATTGGATTTCTAAAGCTGATTTCTTCTTGACGCAGAACTTGTTGCATCGGAGCTTGAACACACACTATATGAGAAAACAGATTATTGGGGTGTTTTACAGGTATTGGCCTTTTCTGCCCCAATACCCACCCGCTACTGATTGGGACCTCAAAAATTTTCAAAATTCTTTCTATCCATAATCAGCTTTAGGAAGCCCTTTTTGCATCAATCAACAGGTTATATTTTTACATATTTTTTCAAATTTCTTTGAAGGCCAAGTCTTTGTCTACCATATAGATATGTATTCAGTAAACCAGAAAATAAATTTTCTGGCCAGTTTCTTAGTAACACACAAACTTTCTTCTTGCTTATTTAAAATAAAAAATGGTATTTTAAGCCAATTCTAGTGACACAGAATGGCCCACGACTGATGGGATGGGATTTCAGATGATGTTGCGATTTCGGTGGGGCCAACCCCATGACCCCTTGTTTATTTTACAATGTACAGTATGTATGTTATGGACCCTCATTTGAGGCCACGGCAACATCTATTTCGGCTATCATGTTTCCTGTAGCGAATCCGCCGCAAACTCAAAGGGAACCAAATCAGAAAAGCAGCTTTAAAACTTTCATTTTCGCGCAACATGTACATATACATTTGAACTGATAACACAAACAGAATAGCAAAACAGAAACTCGCTGGATCGGTTGGCATATAGAAGATGGTGCAGGTGTTAGCAAACTGACAAGAGTACAGTACACACCTACTGCTCACCAGTCAAACATACTGTAGCACCAGCGCAGGGACTGTGAGAAAACTGCAAAAAAACGTACAGTAAGTAGAACGGACCGTCATGGCAACTTAAAAGAGACGAGAGCGAGCTTAGCTCAGTTGAGGCTTAGAAACCAAAAGGCCAACAACAACAATTACCATTTTCGAGACGCACACGTTTGACGGAATGTATGGACGGTTCACACAACACTACAGTAATAATACAGTAGTAGGACCAGCTAGCTGCCACTAAGAAACAGAAACAACGAACAAAATTCGCTTTGTGGGAGGAGTTTTATCGAGATCAGCCAGTCGGAGTAGAGAGAGGGAGAGAGGACTCAGTCTCGTTTCGGCTCTTGTACCACGTACTTCTTGTCCTTTTCATTGATTACCGGCTCTAGCGGAGGTCGGCGAGTGACCGGGGAGGGCGTCGAGGCGGCCGGAGGTACCGGTTCGGCTAATAAGTACTCGGCCACGAACCCTTTCCGTTCTACCGTGTCGTCCGTACGGAAAACCAGCGTTAACCTTTGACCGCTGCTTATGAAGGTAGGTGGAAGCTGAAAAATACGTCAAAAGTTGATGCTAATTTCGCAGCGAAAATTCGCCCAATTTCAGGCAAATTTCAGAGCGAAAATGCATCCAATTTCAGGCTAATTTCTGAGCGCAAAATATATTGAATTTCAGGCTAATTTCAGCGTACAAAATGTGTAGAATTTCAGGCTAATTTCAGAGTGGAAAATGCATAAGATTTCAGGCTAATTTCAGAGCGCCAAAGGCGACAAATATAGCGGTAAAATGCGGAAAGTGCCAAAACTGAACAGTTCAACTACCTTTGTGCCACAGTATCGTCCAAACATAGACGAACTTTCATCGCCGTCGTAGACAACAACAAAATCGTAGTCGCAATGACCTTCGTCCTCCAGATCGAAGTTGGTGAATCTAAGCAGCACTCCCATATCCTGCGAAGCATAAATAGTCCAGGCGCAAGACATTTTGTTGTTGTAATTCGAGCCTCCATACATGGCGTGTGAGTAAATATAGCCGACGCTATTGTCGGCTTGTAAAATGCCGCCACAAACTTAAAGAACAACAGGATTTGCTAATATCGGACAAGCGAAATGAGAGCACCTGAGCGATAATCGGCCAGAAAACCTTTTCGCGAGACGCTGTTGTCGGTCTGGAAGACCATGAACAGTTCGTTGTTGCTGCTGACGATCCGATCCGGCGTTTTCGGACCGCAATAGACTCCGAGAGTCGGCGAACTGATACTGGAGCCGTCGTAGATTTCAACTCTGTCATACCGACACGACTGATGTGGCTCAACCTCGAATTCACTGAATTCCTAAAAATGCTTGCTCTTGAAACGATAAAAAATATGTTGATTGTTTATAAGGGATGCATCGCAAAATCGCATCAGCGATTCCATACGCATTTGATTAGGAAACGATTTAGAAAAACGTTTCAGACAGTTTAAAGAGCAGGTTTTAATCTAAAAGCTCGCAGACAGAGTGCCCATTTCTGGCCGGGGACAAGGATTTTCCGGCTGAGTAGCGGATCCCGCCTAATCAGCGGCGGTCGGTGGGCCCAATCGCTCGGAGCAGCTCTATCTAATATGCAAATTAGATTAGCCTACCAGTTCCAATCGATGTCCGGGCGTGGTGACGAAGTGCCAGACACATGTTTCTTTATTCAAGTAAGCGTGCGGGTAATTGGGGCTTTTAATTTGACCGGCAGCCGCGTTCAGCTCGAACTTGCAACCGCCTTCCTTGCAATTGTGCCCGTCCTCGGACAGAATGTAACCACTCTCGCACTCGCACTTGTAAGAGCCGATCGTGTTCCGGCAGACCTGCTGACAGCCCCCGTTGTTCAAGTCGCACTCGTCGCGGTCTGAAACCGGTGCACATCACATCTAACATACACTTTGACCCCGGACTAGATCCCTTCCGATTTTTCTGGCACGCAAATTTTGGCCCGATTTTTTGTACAATTTCAGAAACGGAATTTGCAAAACAGCAGTTTTTAGCTGTAATTGAAACGCTATTACATAGCGCCTTTTAGCCGGAAACTACACTTTTTAGCAATTTTTTGTAGTCCAGCCAGCTAACCCACAGTTGTTAAGATAAAAAATTTAAAAGCTACCAGAGGTTTCCACCTATAAGACCACTCCGGTTATAAGAGCCGGGTCGTATAGCAGGTGGTCAGAAATCAGGGTCTGTCAGGAGACATTTTTCAGTTATAAGACCCGGGTCTAAGTTCAGAATGGTGTGTTTTCGTGTATATTTTTTACAAGATAAACTAATGAATATGGAGTTTTTGAACTCAGGTTGTTCAAGAATCGTTCTAAAACCTGCGCAATCTTGGCAAAATTCTTGATTTGATAGGTTTAGATAGCTGCTGTAAGCATATTGGAGCTTCTAAGTTGCCTGAGTT
The DNA here is from genome assembly GCA_030248155.1 of Sabatieria punctata. Taxonomy (NCBI): domain Eukaryota; kingdom Metazoa; phylum Nematoda; class Chromadorea; order Araeolaimida; family Comesomatidae; genus Sabatieria; species Sabatieria punctata. The sequence continues at coordinate 4,155 of JASANB010001372.1, forward strand.
TTCAAAACTTGTTAAATACTGAGCTATTCAGACTTAAATGTACAGTAAGTTGTTGCTAAGACCAGTGTATTTCATGCTTTTCATGAAGGAACATCGAGTTTTAATTGTAAAATATAGATTTTCCACAGGGTCTTATAACTGGTGCAAAAATGTGACCTCAAATTAGGCATTTTCCGGTTATAGGACCCGATCTTATTGGTGGAAAACTAAGGTAGCCTTTTTATTTAAAAGAAAGGCAGGAGCAGAGACTGTAGAGAAGAGAAGTAGCTGGCCTGTAAAGAAAGTAGCGGCGAATCCACTTTTCTGGACGGAGGTGTCGGAGGAGAATTCCATGCGTAGACGGTTGGTCTCCGACGTGATCACGAACGGCACTTCGTCTATGCGACTGCAGTAGGTACCGTGAACTTTGACCTCTTTGCCGGTGCTCGACACACTGATCACTTTGACGAAATCGTACTCGCACTGGGTCTAAGACAATCAATTAACTGTCACATTACCATTAGCAAGAATGCATAAAAGAGCAGCAAGAATGTGCCGCTCAACGGTCGTTGATGCGCTGCACCTTAATTACCTAAGGGGTCGGGAAATTCGCGACCCCTACGGTAATTGCGCATGCGCCTTATTGCAGCGCAACCTGATTTCATGACGTTAACAAGATTTTTAGTCATTTTCTATAACGGCAATTCATTCCATTATTTGGTCTAAGATCTTCAATCATCACAATAACCAAAAGAAGTGTCCAATTGCAAGGCTAGCAATATTCCCAAAGACAGATTGAACAGCCCGCTCAGAAATCAGGTTGCGCTGAAATAAAGCGCATGCGCAATTACCGGAGGGGTCGCGAATTTCCCGACCCCTTAGGAAATTAAGGTGCAATGTATCGACACTCGGCCGGACGCTGAAAATTTCCACTAGGTTCAGGTGAAAGCAAAACAACAGGCATTTTGCTTAAAATTGTCACTTTTACTCTAAATTACGAACTTTACCGGAGGTGAGTTGTCGACATGCGCTAAGCTACAGTACGTATGACATGTACATAAAACAACACATCGACCATGTTTGAAGAGCAAAAGCACTGTGTTGATTGCTTGTTTTGGCTTGAAAACGGAAACACCTACGAAACAAAGTATATACAGTAGTTAGGTACCTGCATCCCTTCCATGTCGAAATGAGTGAAGTTGAGAGTGATTCTGTACTGAGGACTTGCCTCCACTTCCCAGATGCATCGTTTATTGGCCGGATAGAGTTGTGGAAAGTTGGGACTAGTCAAAGTTCCATTATCAGCTTTTATGTAGCCACCACAGGCGTCTGAAACTGCCATACACACCTACTGTACATTGTGCATGTCTGCCAATACTGAGTTCCCTAAGATTTCTGTTTCTGTAAGTAAGTTTAAAAATACAGAATGGGCCAAAAAATGTCCAACCCGTTTTTCGAACTTTACTCAAGCGATTCGTTCTCGGTCATTTCTTTGACAATTTGGCACAAATTTTCAGGATTCATTAAAAAGATAGCTGGGTAGATATTGTACGAGTTTGGTGTCAAAATTCTGACTCGTGCTGGCTTTATGACCCGAAAAAACAATTAGGGTCGTCCATGGAAATTTTAATTTGTTCGGAAATTCAATGAATTTAGGTTTGAAACGTTTAGATTAGGTTGACGTTGAAAAAGGGTTAAGATTGGTATTGCCATTGGGCACAACATACTGAGTGAGCAGCCCTCTGGGTCAAAGGGCACCAAAATTGGGGAATTTCAAAAACATGATCGAAAATCCCATAGTTAAGAAATCTGTGCCTTCTGAAATCAATGCACTGAATTTGTTACTAATAACACAGATTGTAGCAGGAACTTCGACATATGAATGAGCCTTTTATTTAAACTCTGTTCCACACCATAGAAACCTTCTCCATAGTGGTTTTAGAAAATAAGAAATCTTCTGAATCGTCATTTCACCGGTTTTACGAAGAAAAGTCACATTTTGTCATGTTTTTGAAATTCCGCAATTTTGGTTACCTTTGACCTAAAGGGCTGCCCAGTAAGTATGTTGTGCCCAATGGCAATACCAATCATTTCTACAAGTCTCAGACCCATACTCACTGAATTGGCAAAAAATAGAAATTTTCGTGGACCACCTTGATTCTTAGTTTTCGGGTCATAAAATCAGGACCGGTTAGAATTTTGGAATTATACTTGCGCAATATGTATCCAGTTGTCAAGGTAATAAATCCTGAAACTTTGAGCGAAATCGATAAAAAAGCTGACCGAGAATCATCGCTTGAGTAAAGTTCGAAAAAGAGGTTGCCATTTTTTGGCCGTGAGTTGGTTCCTTCAGAAAACTATAATTTCGTTCAAAAACGGCCAAAAATCCGCTTGAAAAACGCAAGAAGAGACAGACCCTCGCAGGACTTTCCGTCAACGTGCAGTTCGTAGCCGATTTCGCACTCGCATCGAAAGCCGCCTAGGGTGTTGACGCAGATGTGCTGACAGCCGTGGTTGCTGGTCTTGCACTCGTCGAACTCTGCAAACCATAAATTTTGCAGTTCAGTTCGCTTTTTGGTTTGGCAGCGTGCGGCCGGGCCCCTAATCAGATTTTGCAACACGGTCATCGATCAGCAGTCTTTTTTCTAGGCAGATGCGCACCTTTGATAAAGTGCAAGGCGAATCCGGGCTTCTCGACCGAGTTGTCGCTGAAGAAACGAATCTTCATCTTGTTACTGCTCGACTTGACGTCGGCCGGCATTGTGTAGCCGCAGTACTTGCCCACCAACACTGCGTCCTCCCCATGTCCATCGTAGACCTCCAGACGGTCGTAGATGCACTCGTTGTGCTGTTCTAGCTGAAATTCAGCTCTTACTCAAGTTTTATCTTAGTTTTCTAAAATAATCTAAATTTTATAGGCTTGTTGATGACAAAATTATGTGAAAATACAGCGTCTCCCACGTTTGACTGTTAGCGCCGCGCGACTATGTGAACGGAATTCAATGAAATTTCACACAAATATACAGTAGTGTCTAGGTTAGATTAGATGCCAGCCAATTTAGGACAACATCGATTGAAAGACACAGCGTTTATTCAACAAAACGCAAAATCAGTGGTTTTCGAAGTCAGCTTGAGCTGAGCTTTGAAACTTTATTTCTGCACACGATTTAGCAGAGCTAGTCACATGAAAAAGACGAGTGTAAGTAGATCATGACGTGTGAGGATAAAAGAATATGTGACGACTGTAACAGTGGTGACGAAGACTAGCACAAGATTTGTCATAGAATGCTTTCAACCGAGATTTAAACACAGGCAAAGAGACTGGTTCTGAGCAGTTCAGTCGCAGATTTATAAACGCTTCATTTAGGAGAGATGGTGCCTCATCAGACCAGAGGATTAGTTCGGGAAGCTCGTTTTCGTGATCTTTCTGTTCCAAAAACCACGATACGATCAGGGTGGTCTTCATTCAGCGCTTGCAATTGCAACAGGTGTCGACGATAAGGTGGCAAAACAGCAGCTTTCAGGGTTCGACAAACTGTCAAGTGAAACTGCAGTCTGTGCTGTGAGACACCTATTAGACTTGTTGGCGACTGCCTTATTGCTTGCTGCAGCCCTCAAAGCGCTGGCTTTGAGTAATTTCCCCTCCCTCCCTTTCTTTATCACTCTTGCTGAGCTCGTTGGCGTTGCAAATCCAGTTTAGCCACAATAACGCTTGAAAACTAGGCAAATAGCTCAGAATATCATCAGCTAAGTGAAACTGACCTTTTGAACAACGGACATTAGTGAAAATCGATAGACATCTAAGTTACTCTTGGCACGATGTTTGTGCGAAATTTGGTTCAATTCCGTTCCTATAGTGGCGCGGTTGACTAACAAACGTGGGACACTTCGCAAGGGACACCTTGTATATAGAGAAAACAAAACTGACGGTAAGAATGTTGAAAAAACTAAGTTACAAAATAAGAAGCTGCTGAAAATGGGATTTCTTTTAAAGTTCCTTCGATTTTTTATGTACGATTACTATAAAAAATAATAGAATTTCTACAATTGATAGTAGGAATTTGAAGAAAAAATTTGAAAGCGTAATGATGAAAATGTAAAAATAAAAAATTCTTAGAAAACGTAATTAAAATTGTTTATTTTACTAAAAAGTTACAACGACAAGTATTTCATACAACCTCTTTCCATTACAGACTCTACAAAAATTGATCTTTTTACCGATTTCTTCGAGTTCTATACAAAAAATGTTGCAAATAAAAAGACGCCAAAATAGTAAGTACATATCCACAGTATAATTTTGGTAACAAATTTTCGTCGAATTCTCTTCTTTTGTTTAGTATTGTCCAAAAATTCACTTAGCTCGTGGAAAGTAAAAAAAGCTTGAAAAAGGTACCTGAAACATTTGGAAAATCAGCGCCACTTGGTAATCTTCCGGCACAGTAATGTACCAGACACAATCCTGATCTAGACTGTATTCGTCTGGGTAGCGAGGACTTTGTAACATTCCCTCATCGGCTTCGATATGACCTCCGCACACAACTGAAACTCTCTCTATACTTTCAAGATCTTCAAAATCTTAAAATTTGGGTATTGGGTGAGTCAGATAACGGGTTCTTCTGGCACTGTCAGTCAGAGTACTTTCTCTGGCAAGAAAAAGCAGAAAACACAAACCGTGGTAAGAGGCAGAGAGACGAGGCAACGGCTTTTGCACCGATTGTTTGGCAGTGACCTTCGGCGATTCCAACAACGAACTGCGCAGTCCGATCCACAGCCGATTTCCCGTCGATTTCAGCGTCTCCGGCTGTACGATCGGCCCACAAAATTTGGCTGCAACAAAACAGAGGATGCTAAGAAAATAAATCTTTACACCTATAACAGTCAGGCACTTAACGCCGTTTATGGTACCGACACCATATAAGGTGCCAATACCATATATGGTACCACTACCCTAGGTACCGGTACCATATATGGTACCGGCACCTTATATGGTGTCAGTACCATAAACGGCGTTAAGTGTCTGACTGTATAACATTCTCAAGTGTCAGACAGTACTGTAGACGTGAAAAAAGTCTAAATTCCTCAGATTCTCACCGGCGCAATAAAAGACTGTTTGTTGCAATTTAGCGCGGCCGTAAAGAGCGCTTTTGTTGCAGTTAAAAGTAATGGGCGCCTCTGTCACCGGATTACTATGCCAGAGTAAAGGCACCCACCCAGCAGCTTTGATTTGAAGTAGTGACCATCCCGCACTTCCAGATAATTATCGCTCTCCCTCTCGCAGTCACCGGTGGCTCGCAGCTCCAGCGCTGTTATGTTCAACACGATCCGCTCCCCTTTAGTGGCGATTATGCGCCATTCACACTCCCAGCCGTCTCCTTTGGCTTTGTCCGCCCCGGACACGGTCAGTTTGCCGCGCGCAGACATCAGTGTTCGACCGCACTCTAAACAGATACTGTATCTGCTGTTTAGGCGAACATTTACTTTTCAAAAAAGTGCGAACACAGCCTTACTAGGCGAATAATAAGCCTACTCTGAACAAATTTGTGTTCGACTGAAATTGCGATAAGAGCTAAGAACAGAATCACGCGTACACCGACAAGAGACGCATAAAGAACATTCCTCAGCAGTACCTCAGTCTAATATAAATTTGTTTAAAAAGTAGTCGAACAAGTAAGATAACTGTTCGCCTAAAAGGTAGTGTTCGCACTTTTTTGTTCGTACAAAAATTTGGTCTTTCTAAACGTTACCGACCAACGTAGGCGGCGGAAAAACAAATAAACAAGTAGAGATAGTTACTTGGACATTTGTAGAGCAAATTGGCCTGTCGTATATCGCCGGGACTGAGTCGTAGGCGCTGACCGATTTCCTGTCGCTCATTAGTGACCGGGTCGGGAATGGGCAGAATGGTATCCAGGTACATGGCCCTCGAGAACGTATCTCTGGCGTAGTGCATAATGCTGGCGTAATCATAGGGCAGGCCCAGCGAGTCCACATCCTCATTGGTCAGCTTCTCAAAATTGTAGTCCTGCCCTAAAAACAGACTCCCCGTCCGGACCTGCCTGCTATTTGGTTTGAACTGTCAGAGGCGCAAGGATTTATGGGCGAGGGTTGATAGGGCCAAATGATAAGCAAGCCGAGAGGGGCAGAGGCTAAAGCTCATCAGTTATAAGCCAACCGGACGTGCTGTTATCAAGTAGGCTCGAGTTATTTGCCGTCCAGGGGCCCTCAGTTGCGTTAGAAGAGCCCAACCAAAATGCATCCAACTCATCGGTGGTGGCAGTTGGCCAAGCGGTGCTGGTTTCTGTAAGCATGTTATTCGAGTGCTAAAGCGCGCTGATAAGCCGGGGACAGGCGTCAAGAGAGGAAGTAGTGGCGCCCCTTTTATGGCCGTTAAACTGATATTAGATTTACAAAACTGGCCCGGCCAAAAAGCGCCGCTCCAAACAGAGATTTCCGATCGATACAGAGAGAGAGAGAGCCCGTTTACACCCGGGAGCGGACGGCTCGTTTTTTGGGCCTCCCCGGAAGGCCAGATTGATTGCCGAGTGAAACAGCCAGAAATCGGAGGCGACCGACCGACAATTTACCCTGCTGAATGTTCTGGTAGTAGATGCGAACATGTTGGTCGCGATCAGGACGCGTGTGTTCGTGCCAGAAGCCCACCACGTGTCCCAGTTCGTGCACTACGATGCCGAACTTGTCGCAGTTTTTGCCGATCGATATCGCCTGCGGTCCGTCGCCGCGCTTGCCAACAAACGAACAACAACTGAAAGTGTGTGGGGGTTGCGCGACAGCTATGCACTTTAAAATACGCATCTGTTACAGACAAATTTCTCTCCCTACCTAGTAATACTTTTTTGGTTAAACTGCGTTTCCAATTTTCTCTGCGTTTGTTAGTCGAAAACAGCGATTTTTTGCAGAAAAATTAGGATTTCGGTCTACGCGATTTTTGGCTCAGATTCAAAACCCGACCTTGCATGTATTTTTTTAAAAAGCATAGCATCCAAATGACTTCCAAAATTATCGATTTCTAAGCTTAGCGGAGTTTTTAGGTAGAAGCCACTTTTCCTCATATAAATCAAATACTGTAAATACTAGAAAAGTCGATGTTATGAACTTAAAAATGGCGTTTACGTTTGGAACAACCAACTAAAAATAAAAAGTGCTCAGTTCATAGGTCTGTGGTAGGTAGGTATACGCAATAATACCCGCAGTCGGCGACAGTAAAAACGATATAATTTTCGTCCTCGGGAGTCCTTTCTACGAACGAGATGCAAGTGTAATTTTCCCAGTGTCTCATGGCGCGTCGAAAGAGAGCTTTATGTTCGCCTGAAAACAAGCCAAACGTCTCAGGTTGATTGGCGCCGGCGGTGTGTGAGTTTATACGGCCGTAATCCAGTCAGGTTTTTGGTTGTAAAAGTAGCAGCGCTAGAAACATGGCAATTTTGACGGGCCCCATCCTTCTAAAAGGTGACACCCAGCCGTACAAACACAAGGTTACACACATGACGCATTATTTGTTGTTCGGTCTGACCACCAAAAATACCTCAATCCTTACGCATTCATACAAGCAAAATTGATTAAAACACGGCTTTTTGAGTTTAGGACCCGACCAAATTTCGACTTTTATCACTAATAGATATGATTCTAGCTAATCTAGCTAGGACCAAAAATAGTATTTCAGTGAACAGGTACATTCTGTATCATTAAAAATGAAAAAAAAAAGGTTTTAAAATTTTAGACAAGTTGGAAGGTGCCAAAAACTCGAATCACTCCCCTGTTTACCTAACTACTAGCAGTCTTTAGAAGTTCGTTGTCTAGGTGCATTGCGCATAAGAAAGCAAATCACCGCTAAAGTTGGCTTGTATTTCATAGGGAATCACCCCGAAATCCCAGATGCGTTCCTTGCGAGCCGTGGCGGCGCGCCTGGCGCGTCTGCCGTCCGATGCGCCATCAATCAGCCTGAAACATTCTCTCCGCTAGGGTCAGACGGCCGGCGCTGCAGACACCTTAGCTGCTTCTTGGCCTGTCTCAGCTTCCGATCGCGCTTATGACGCGATTCGACGTGCAGAGCCGACCGGTTCAGCCGTGCCAAGGTGCGGTTGAGTTGTGTGAGTCTGACAATCTCATCACTGGTTAATGCTATGTCCTTGATAAAGCCCTCTGAAATGCATAACCAAAAATTGATTAGTCCTGCCATCCTTCAACTTGGCCCGACTTAGTAACGGTCCACTGCACACACTCTACTTACGGGCCTTGCAAATATCCAGAAATTGGTCGTTTGACGTTCGGTAGGCGAAGCGCTGGCTCTGCAACTGTTCTACAGTCCACTTTTGGTGGCCGTCGCCAAGGCCCACCAGCACTAATAATAATAATATCACAGTAAGGCGTTGACCCAACAGAAATTTGCATCCAGCCTCGAATCGGTTACCGCTACCCGCGCTTGACCTTTGACCCTGTGAAGGGTCATCCGGTTGGTCCATCGTCTCGTCCAGCAATAATTCCAGTCTATTATTATAATAGTAGTGGTGGTGTGCCAGCACGCGTCAACGCCACTTTACAACTGTTGTCTTAAGACACGCCTCCCGCCCGCCGGCCAATCAACGGCGCCCCCTGGTGACGCGCCGCCCAAACACGGCGGCCGACCTTTTATAGGATCAAAGCCGGCCCCCCGCCGACTGTAATGAATTAGGCACTTAGCGCCCGTGCAATTAGCAACGCGGCGCATAATTAAGGGCCATCGGCCTAGAGCTGATGAATATTAGAAAAGCACTGGCAGATAATTAACTGCGCGGGCGCGATAATCCGTCTTTGGCTTAGCCGCGGATCAAGCTTAGACTGACAGACAGAGAGAGAGAGTAGATTTAATGAGAACAAAACACAATCAACTGCACAGAGTAAAGAAGATCACACGTTTTTTTGTTAACCATTGCATCGAGCGAGAAACAGACAAGTGGCACTAATTAACGAGAACAAAGACTTGCAATTAATTAGTAGGTGCTTATCAGAGAGAAATGTTCCTCAAAACTTTTAATCAATTTTTCAGAACTCATTTTTATGTCTTAATGAGCTCGAAGATTTCTTAACTGCCTCCGAGATAAGCCGCCAACCCGTTCGAAATGTAAGCCTTTCAGAAGAACAACATAAGTTTAAGAACAAAAATTGTGTTCCCAAAACTAGGTATAAAAGCCGAACACTTCCTACAGGGTGTACCAAAAAGAATAAAAACATTTCTTTTTGCTGACATTTTGGGAAATTTTTACTAAATTGTCTGAAATTTGAAGCAATAAGTGCCAAAATAGTGGGAATTTTATGTGTTAAAGTTTGGTGCATTGGGACCGACCCAATCCTGAAAAATTCAACAATATATGAAATTGAGAAATTTCAATTAAATGTAGAAACAGCATCAAAATTGGAAACTTTTCAGCATTAGACGCGTAATTCAGTCGGTCACCGCAAACATGCTCAGAAGTGTTTATGATGCTTATGGGAAACGGTTGCAGCAGTGTATTGACTCAAACGGAGGTCATCTGGATGGTGTTCTTAGTTCTCAGAGTTAGCACGTTCTTCATTTTACTGCAGAATAAACGCCGTTTTCTTTAGTTTTCAAGTACTAGCGATACGGAGTGATTAATGCCAGAACTTTTGATCTACAAATTAACTGCGCATTTATTCAAAATTTCATCCAATTCCGACAAAAATTAAAGAAGATACAGCAAAAAGAGAAGTATCCGTTTTTGATGCTGTTTCTATATTTAATTGGAATTTCTCAATTTCATATATTGTTGAATTTCTCAGGATTGGGTCAATCCTGATGCACCAAACTTTAACACATAAAATTCCAAATATTTTGGCACTTATGTTTGAAATTTCAGTCGATTTGGTGAAAATTTGCGAATTGGCAGCGAAAAGAAATGTTGTCAGTTTTTGACCGACCCTGTTATTACCAAATTTGTAAACAATTAATCAAGTATGCTGAAGCGATTAGTTTTACGAACTAAACTTTAGTGTTCACTTCCGCTAGCTTACAGTTGAAAAGGGCTAAGTGGTTTAGACTAAACAACGGTTCACCTACACGAGTAGAAGGTGGTACTGAACTGCTTACAGACCTACTAACGTAAAACAATCCGGGAATGAAACGGGAGAACAAACGTTTAGAAGAAACAAAACAAACGATCAGAAAAAACCGAAGTTAAAGTGGGCAATAAGAGGTGGCTACAGACACGAACAACCGAAAACTGCATGCACGAACAGAACCCTACCTACAATGTACTAGGCTAAGTGAAATCAAGACAGATACATAAAGATTGATCGCTTTTAGCGTTTCAGAAAGTACTGCGGCATTGCTATGTAGGTTCTGGGGCAGTCGGTACCATACACAGCACTTAAGTTCACCTCATAGGTCAGGCACTTAACAGCTTACTCAGTTCCTAGCAACTGTCACTATATTTGATGCTTTTAAAACTGCACCCAAACAAATCCCTGCCATTTACGTGCAGAGTTACCAATCAAACTGAAACCTTGAGCATAGTACCAATATGTAGTGCCATGCATTGCTAGCCCATCCAATGGTTGAAGAAAAGCGGCAAGTTAAAAAGTCAAATTTTTGGCTAAAATCTAGGCTTTCTGGCGTAATTTTGTTTAAAATAGGCAATTTTGAGCTCAGTTACACCTAATCTAGACATACTTTTATAATCATTTTCTATACGAAATTGTTCCAAAAATTCCCGAGGAGCGCCTGACGGGGGTAGTAGGCTAGAGCCCGAGAGGGTCAACCCCCTTTTCCCCATGTCTGTGTGTTAAACTTCAGCTTTCTACTAGCCAACTATTATTCCATTTTTTAAAGTTTGGGTTGGGTATCGTACGAACGTTAATCAGTTCGCTTATGAACAACAGTTGTATTGCTATAGCAAATAAAGAACACTCTGCTTGTGTTGGCACTTCCAAAAAGACTAGAGTAATTTGCAAAGGGTTAAGTGCCTGACCGCTTACACTACAGTACAGTAGGTAGGTGTAGCTAACAATAAAACGTATATGGTAGCATAACTGTAAAGCAAGATGTAGTTTTGACACTAAAATACCTGGTCTCAATTCAAATATCGAGGGCGAAGAAGCTTTTAAAATCTCAATTTACTTGCTACCCAATACGGGCATTAGCTACTGACCAGAGCGGATGTAGTCAGAAAGGTGTACCAGACAATTGCAATTAATTACGTAGCATTAGATGTTGACGAGTATAACCAAAACAGTTGATTAGACAATTAAATTAAACAGCAAAAGCTCCCTTTAAAGTGCACAGTGATTTGTACTTGGTCGACAGACAGTACTATTGAGTGGGGATTGGCTTGGTGATGCGCGGCAGTCCGCGTCCGGCCGGGCCCTTAGGGCGGGAGAAAGCCTGCTGTTGAGCCAGATGGATTTGAGGGTGCACTTGGTCGAGCAGAAACGACTCACTCACTTCGTCCGTACTGTCTATCTCTATCTGAAAGATAGATTCTCATTGGCCCACCCACACTCACACTTTTTTCATATATACAGATTTGTGTTCCTCTGAGACATGCATGAAGAACGGAAACGAACAAGCAGGCGAACATAAGAACTACACTACTCGTGTTCGTAGTTCGTGTTTGTCAGAATGTTCGCGTTTCCAAATGGACAAGCAGGTCTGTTAGCATACATGTAGCAGAGGGGCCCCACCCCGACCCGACTTAGGTTTGACCGCCCGATTGGGGCCCCACCGAGACGAATTTACCGACCACCTCCTGCGATGGGGCTAGCATTTTGGCTGAGTGAGGGGTGGTAAATTTTCAAATCCTGAGGGGTAGCGGAAGCTGATGGGGGTTGAGGAAATGGCAAGCTGAAAAAGTCCGATTTTTGGCTAAAATCAAGGTTTTTAGGTTATTTTTCATTAGTATAGGTTAAAACAAGCAGACATACATTTATCATAATTTTCAAGACTAAATTATTCAAATAAAATTCCTAAAGAAGGTAGCGGCGGCTTGAGAATATGTCAGAGGTTGTGGGGTCAACTCCCAGTCCAGTCAGCTGCACTTTGCCCATGCCTCTGCATTTGAGCCTATTTTGGTCAAGTTATGGCATTGATATAGTTCTACAGGGTGTCCCAAAAAATGACAACATTTCTTTTTGCTGCCATTTTCGCAAATTTTGATCAAATTGTCTGAAATTTGAAACATAATTGCCAAAAAAGTGGGAATTTTATGTGTTAAAGTTTGGTGCATCAGGATTGACCCAGTCCTGAGAAATTCAACAATATATAAAATTGAGAAATTTCAATTAAATGTAGAAACAGCATCAAAAATGGAAACTTTTTATTTTGCTGTGTCTTCTTTAATTTTGGTCGGAATTGGATGAAATTTTGAATATATGCGCAGAATAACGGGTTGATTTGTAGATCGAAAGTTGGCGCTTGAACACAGCCCAGCTCTTGACATAAAAAATCCTGATCACAATACAACGACAACATTGATTTTCGAGCCCCTTAGCTGTAATAAAGCTGCTGTAAGCGTAATTCAGTCTGTCACCCCAAACATGCTAAGAAATGTTTCTGATGTTTATGGGAAACGGTTGCAGCAGTGTATTGACTCAAACGGAGGTCATCTGGATGGTGTTCTTATTCCTTAGTTCTCAGAGTTTGCACATTCTTCATTTTGCTGCAGCAAAAACGCTGATTTTCTTTAGTTTCCAAGTACTAGCGATATGACTGTTTTATGCCAGAACCTTTGACCTACAAAATATCTGCGCATATATTCAAAATTTCATCCAATTCCGACAAAAATTAAAGAAGAGACAGCAAAAAGAAAAGTTTCCGTTTTTGACTGTTTTTACATTTAATTGAAATTTCTCAATTTTATATATTGTTGAATTTCTCAGGATTGGGTCACTCCTGATGCACCAAACTTTAACATATAAAATTCCCACTTTTTTGGCACTTATGTTTCAAATTTCAGACAATTTGGTCAAAATTTGCGAAAATGGCAGCAAAAAGAAATGTTGTCATTTTTTGGGACACCCTGTACTACCGCTTTGCTCTAGTAAAGGATCAAACTGCTAATGAGCTAATGAAACATGGACCAAACGGGCTTTCCAGTACGTTCAGAAAAATCGAAATCGCCAACCGCCGGACTGGAGGCCGGAAATTTCGTTTCTAGCACGTTTTGTTTCGCTTTAAATTTCAATTCGATGCAGCCAAATAGTGCAAAAACATCCGTACATCTTGAACAACTAATACAGTACAGGAGGGGGTGGCGCCGGGCGGGGGGGGGCTTGACCCAAATTTTGGGAGGGGTTGGGCACTAAACAACGCTCAAAAATAAAAAAATTGCAATTTTTCGGCTAAAAAACGTAAAAAATGGCGAGTTTGGGCTGAAATACAGCCAAAAAGTGCTTTTTAACAGGCGATTTTGTCAATTTTTGTGTCTGAAATTGCAAAAAATCGATAAAAATTTGCTCAAAAAATTACTTGCCGGAAATTCGGAGGGGGGTCGGAAAAATCGTCACAGTGGCGGGGGCATCCGGGGGGTCTGACCTAAGCCGGGTGGGGGCAGAGCCCTGTTGCATGTATGACCCTAACCCCGCGGCCCATGTATGATTATTACTAAGATTTCTCGGGTCGGGGAAGAGCAAGTCTCAAGAGAAAAAGATAAAGTGGTGGCGATAAAGACGAGTCAATTTTCAGTCGGCTCAGTTGGAAAAGCAAAGATGCAAAGTGGCGGCTCCCTCTAAATAAACAAGGGCAACAGACGCTGCATTAAGCTAAGCTGCGACTAGACAGAATGACAAACAAATAAACAAACAAACGAGCTTTCCGTCACCTTTCTGTCGGGCCGGGTGGAGAGAAAGCGATCGACCGTGTCCAGAAACTGACCCTTGCAGCTACTGTAAAGCATCTTCTCTTTTATTGTACAGCCGTGGCTGGGTATCGAGTAGATAAAGACTGAAACCCAGTCACTCTCTAGGGTGCAGGGTGCGCAAAGAAACAACTCAGCAGCAATCGCAAATCTAAACCGATTTGAATGAATATTTTTTAAATGAAAGACAGACAAAATCTTGATAGATTGGTGGAATTTTGATTTGGATACTCTGCTTAGTTCTTGAGATATTCTCCCTCAAAGTAGAAACAGAATTTGGCAATGAACATTATTTCGCTGCACTTCATAATAAAACAGCTTTTGTCTCCCGATGCGGGCCTGGTTATTAGCTTCAGCAGTAGGTTATACCATACATGTACTAGGGGGTTTGGGGGGTACCCCCCTGCTGGAAAGGCCAAACCCCCCTCACCCCCCGCGAGACAGGTTAAGGGACCCCCGACCCAAAAATACAAGTACTAGTAGCGGCTCCCAGTACTAACAAACTGGCTCAGAAATGACTAATTTTTAGCCTAAAATTCGCTTGAAAAGCCTTTGAAAACCGAATTTGGCGTTTCCACTGCTGATATTTAAGAGAAATCGGTGATTTTTGGAAGCCATTTCTTCATTTTTTGCTTGTTTTTAGCTCTAAAACGCTATTTGGCAGCTTAAAATAGCGATTTTTAGCGTCCTTACTGAAAAAAACGTGCTAAAAACGCATTTCCAGGCGTTTTGGAGCTGTTTGAAATTTGGGACCCCGCCTGGGCGAAACCCACCTCGACCCCCCACCTGAGGAAAAAACCCCCTACCCGCTCCCCCCAGGTCGGCCCGGAGCTGTTACATGTATGGGTTATACCGTTGTATTAAGTTATTATTAAAAAGATTAATTCAAATCGGCTGTGATTTACGATTGGTACAGCAAACATCTGTTGCCATTTTTCATGTACGACTAGCGATTGACCGGAATTCCGGTTCCGGTGCGGAAGGGTGCCGGAACCGGAACTTTTTGACTTGCCGCTCTTTTTGGAAGCAAACCTGCTAAATTCGATGCAATAGCTTGAACACTATTATTAAATCACCTAAAAACTTTGTTTTAGGCAACAAAGCGCACACAAAAGTGTCGATAATTTACTACAGCCCAAACGGTGGTTAACAATTACAGTAGTTTCAGTTCAGATGGAAAATGTCAGTTGTTTCGATATTTTAAAGCCGAAATTTAAAAAAAAACAGAGGTCTTAAACAGATACCACCCAAATCCAAAAAACGCAAAATCATCAAGGGTGTATGGGGAATGTAGGATTCTCTGAGAAATCAGTAAACTAAATAAAACTAAATCAATGTTTTTGGTGCATTCAGCTAGAATTTTTAGTTCTGGGAGCAATTTCGAATTTTTAGCCTCCATTGAAAAGTTCCGGTTCCGCCGGAAACTGGGGTAATTCCGGTCGATCGCTATGTACGATCATTTATGAGAAACAAAGTTTCTGTCAATAGAGTAAAAGAGACATTGAAGAACTGAACCAACCGAGCGTGTCGTAGCTGTCGCCTTCCCAGGTGTGTCGGTAGCGGAAAAAGTGGTAGCGCGGTTTGTTGCGGGGTATCTGTTGGCCCAGCCTCTGCACAGTCACCGTGTCCCACCTTTCCAGTTTAATTGCTTCGTTTAACACATCCACACTCTGACACAAAATAATCTACTAAGCTCTGTTTAGCCGTCAAAAATCACAACGCTTACCAGCTGAACGTAGTTGATTGATCCGTTATTTAGTTCCTCTATCTTTTCCTGCGCTTCCTGGTCGATAGGGAAGGCCAATCCGCGCAGAGTCTGTGCAGCCAAGCTGTTGGCAGCGTTCACTTTCTGCTGCACCACCCGTTCCTCGTAGCGCACGTTGTTCAGCTCTTGCTCCACCTCTGTCATAGGACCCGGAGTCGACTTCAGAGTCACGTGACGTCGGTAACCGTCTAGTGACGCTTCTTCCTGCAGTCACAACTTGACTATTATACAGTCAGGCACTTAACGCCGTTTATGGTACCGGCACCATATATGGTACCCCACGTTCGGCGACTCTGGTGGTAACATATGGTACCGGTACCAAAGCGAAAGTAGGGGTACCATATTGGTACCACTACCCTAGGTACCGGTACCCCGACTAGTTTAACGAAAGATAAGCTCAAAACATTGACCAAAATCAGACTTTCTGGCCAACAATAGAACGGGTCCCTCAGTCGAAACGCTAGTGCATGTCTTATGTCTATGTTAATTTGCCGTCGCAACGCAGCTGCTTGATGTGGCGACTGGAACAAACAAGCCATAAGCTTACTGATAACATTTTCAGGCCGGCAACAAACGGTTTATCAAAAGACCGTTGTCTATTCTCTTTTTGACAATCATCCTTTTTCTACAACTTCAACAGAGGAGATCGAAATTTTAAATACCGATGTAAACTGAGAACAAAAACAAACAAACTTTTCACTTTTCTATTGTTAAAATGAACAAAAATCAAACTATTCACTTTTCTATTGTTAAAATAGGTTAGGTTAAGCTCACTTAAAGGGCTGGCAGGTTGAAGGGCTCCTACGAGCGACTGCCGTCCTGTTTCATGTTTTACATGGAATAAACTTTTACAAACAAACAAACAAACAAACTTATGCAATGATATTTATTTCCTACACAAAATGGGCGGGCAGAGTAGAACAGGACAAATTCTGCAAACCAATGTCTGCATACAAACAGGTGGTGGCATGCAGAACTGTCTATACATAAGCAGTAGTAGTCAGAAAACGTGTGCATAGTTGGTTTTTTTAAGAGCTCTGCATGACTAAACTACAATCGAACCTTTACATGCATGACTAACTGCCCGTCACAGCGCATAAATGTCAACTGCTATCTAGAAGCGCGCGTTCTCTGCAGCATAAAAAAACACCAACCAATTTGCTTTCTGTCTAAGGGAAAGGGAAGTTCTGATTTTCTACGCTACACTATGCAATTCTAAGCTAAAGCTAAAGAACTCGCATGTCTAGTTGCACTTTGACGTCCGGTAACAAGTTGGTTGCACCACCTGGCTCGGTTTTGCGTAGCGATCGACCGAAACCGGAACCCAAACCGGAATTCGGCCGGACGGGAACTTTTTAGGTTGGGAATAAAAATTCGAAATTGCTCCAAGCATCGAAAAATTCATACCGGATGTTGCAGAAGACAACTTGTTATTTTGTATAAGTTAGAACTAGCTTTTTAAGTGCCACAAAATATTACTCTTTCAGCTAAACTAGGAGTGTACCTAGTGTTTATCCAAAAAAAACATTGATTGCTGGCAATCAATAAACCTAGTGCCAAAATATATAGTCTCTTTTGAAGCCCAGATGGCGGTTTTTCAAAAAGCAATATCCATTGTTGAAATTTTAAAGTAAAACTTGTGAAGTGAGCGAAGATAAGAACTACTGTAAAAACAGTTTAGTACCATTTGGGCTAGAGAAAATAAGCAAAAACAATACTTTTGAAACACAATACATATTCTGAAAAGAACAAAGAATCAATCTGATCGTCGGAACCGCTAGTTCCGGTAGGAACCGGAATTCTGGTCGATCGCTAGTTTTGCGAGGAGTGCCATAGCATTCCGTGGCGCGGGCACCGGCCTTTTGCCCAGACTCCCTTTAGCTTCCCACCCAATGGTGGTACCCATTTATGCAGCACAGACATTGGGAAAAGCTGCGTTAAGCGAACTTCGGAGACTTAGGGATACAAATCTCTTTAGAGAGTATAGGTGAAAATAGGTTAGTATTCGTTTGAAAAAACCCAACTACCCAACACCTGGAAAACACCCAATACCACTCTATCTAGAATAAACGGCACACACAAAGCGCAATAATTTTCACCTTTCACAATAATACCACCCCTTACATTTTAGCGCCGATTAATCTTCAGTTATTCAGCGCGATTTAAACCGAAAAAGGAGGTTGGGTGACGTTAGTAAAAATAGCACAGAACCGGTTTACTTACACAGTAGGTAACCGTTACGCACTGACCGCAAGCAAATGCCGACGGAAGAAGAAGTTTTTCTTGCGCGACCAGCGTACTGGCAAATAAATGTGCAAAATGAGTGTCAGAACAAAGCGAGAAAATGAAATAAAAAGCCAGTGAGCAGATTTGCTTAAAAAGGAAGAAGAGAAAGCTGCCAACACCAACCTTAGTAGCGGCGTGCAGTTCGTCTCTGATGTGCGAGCCGCCAAATTCTGACTTGAGTGTAGCTCTGGTGGCTGCCACCAACATTTTGTCCCGAATAGACGCGCAGTCGGGCGCGTAATTAATCAACAGCCAGTCGTGCCCATCTGTGGTGCGGCTATCAAGACGAAACAGAACGTAACAGGGCTGATTGTCGTCAAGACAGTGGGGCAGCATTCGCGGGTAGTCCTGTTCCCACGTGCCGTTCACTTGTTCGCTGTAGTCTAACTGCAACTGTTCTGAAAAATGAGAACTGTTCGTAAACAGATCACAGTAGTTCATTTTTGGCTGTACTTCACCCGAAATATACACGTAACAGGTCTGGGCCGACCTGGGGGGAGGGGAGGAGTTTCCATCAGGTGGGACGTCGAGGGGGGTTCGCACAGAGGGGGTACAAAGTTTAAAAAGCTCCAAAACGCATAAAATTTCCTAAAACACCGATTTCTCTTAAACATCAGCAGTGGAAACGCCAAATTCGGTTTCCAAACGCTTTTCAAGCGAATTTTAAGCTAAAAATTTGTGATTCCTGAGTCAGTTTGTTAGTACTGGATGGAGCCACAATTAGCACTTGCATTTTTACGTCGGGGGTTCTTGAACTGTCTCGGGGGAGGGGTTTTGGCCTTTCTAGCTAGGGGGGCAACCACAAACCCCCAAGTACATGTATGCGCCTGATATTTGGAGTGTTAGTAGAAAGCCTAAGCAAAGTTGTGTTGGATTTCCTTCTGACAGGCACGGGGGAACAGATGAGGCGAACATTTTTTCTATCTTTCATTTCTCCGTCTTTCTAAAATACAGTATAGATCTCGCTTTTTTGACATTCACTCAAATGTTTAGTTCCAGCTCAGTTCTTTGTCGATTTGACTCAAATTTCCAGCAAAAATTAAATAATGACAAAAGGCGAATTCAACAACAAATGGTTCAAGTCTGGTGCGAAAATTCCAACTAGTGCTGGTTTTATTACTCAAAACCTAAGCATCAGGGTGGTCCACGCAAATTCTACTTTTTCAGGTAATTCAAAAGAGTGTGACTTTGAAACTCGCAGGAATGAATGGTGTTTCATTGGGCATAAACGTACTAAGCAAGCGGGCAGCACTGTAGCTCAAAAGGACACTAAAATTGGGGAATTTTATAAAAATGATCGAAAATTCCATAGTTAACACAGTTCCATAGTCAAGGGTCTGCTGACCTCCGGGCCCACCCCCGGACTCCTGTTTGTTACATACATGTATTATTATTATTAATTATTAATTATAGAACTCACCGTCTTTAATGCAAATTTTGGCCAAACGTGTCCTTCCGTCCTTGCATTGCGCAAAGAATCTAATCAGCGTTTCGTTGCCTCAACAAAATATGCGCTTTAACAAACTAAATTGAAAAACAAAACACTAAAACTCACTTCTAATTCCAGTTTGATGAGACATTTTTCTGAATTATTATTTTCAGCTGAACTTTTTTGTTTTCTTTTCAACAAACAATACTGAATTTGTGAGGTGGTGTACACTTTAACAGTCGGTACAACAAATGCAGACTGAACGGAGACCAATTGAACAACTTTAACTGACACAAGTAAAGAAAATGAATTATTCTATTAACAAATAATTAAAAATATTGCAGGCGCAAGAAGGAATGCGAAGAAAAGCAGACCGCAATTCTATTCCCGGTCACAACCCCCGGCCCACCGACGAACAGACGTTGTTTTGCTGAAACCAACTCTCTAAGCCAAAGTCTGAAGCTAAACCTAAACTTAGGTTAATAGTCAGTTAAACACAACCATAATTCTAAATCTAAGCCTACGATTGAAATGTAGACAGCTAGTTCAGAAAGGGGTTGTGACCGCAATTGGAAAGTTCGCAGCGTTCTGATGATTGACAGAGACACCGATTTGGATGAGCGAAGCGAGTATGCGTGGGAAGAAGAATAGAGTCATCGCAAATTACGTGGCCTTAAACGTACGTAATTGTCTTAGTCATCTCTACTTCGTTCTTCAGGTCTCTCGCGGCGAGTTGTTGCCTGATTTAGCTAGAGATCACACTGTAAAACTTATGATATTCTAATGATACACAGGGAAAACGTCTTTTGAGATACGGTTACTGCGATCTGCTAATGTACAGTTAGAGATCGCATTAACCGTGCCTTGTAATCGCATTAACCGTAGCTTGTCATCGCAGTAACCGTATCTCAAAAGACGTTTTCCCTGTGATAGCGCTGACCTATTATTTTTGTGATTGCTTTTGGGGCGCTATTATTGGAGCGTGCGTTTTTATTATTTCAATGCTACATTGGCCATCTCAAGTATCCTCATTTTTCTGAAAATACAGGGTATTTTTGTCCTAAACACAAGCAATCTTTGAGTTTTAGTCTGACTAATTTTTGCAAGCTTAATAAAAAAAATTGTCTCAGGGACACTATTCTACATTCATTGGAAACATGTACAAAGCGTTGATAGTAGTGCGCGTGGAAGCGCTATTATAAGAAGGGCGCTACTATTAGAGCGTGCGCGTTTATATTTTCCGGCTGTCCGTAAAGGGCGCTAGTATTGGAGCGCGGGCTTTTATTATTAGTTTTACGGTATATTCAAGAAAGTGTATAAGATACTGTACGAACGGTATCGGATCGGCAAAGGGTTTTGCGGCTCAGCCCATCGTCTGTCAGCTGGAAAGTTTCTTGTTTGTATGATAAAAGTACCTACCTAAGCCAAACTTCTGGCCCCACTGCGTTTATCTACGGGTCAGCTGATGTAGTGTTTGCTCTGCCCTGATATTAATATAATATCTGTCCATTACTTGAATGATTTGCAGGTCAGAAGATTTAATAGATTTTTACCGACATACAGGGTGATTCACCTGTCCCGCCCGGTTTCGCAAGCTCAGAACCTTTTTGTTTGTGGACCGAATCTGCTGATTTTTTAATATGATGTGTGGACACACTTCGAATTTTGTTGTTTCAAATTTCAACAAATGCCATGCACTACGCCACTAGTTATGGACTTCAACGTGATGGTCACTGTTTTCAATCACTTTCTGTAGCCGCTGGTGGTATTCCAATTCCACCCTCCACGCTGGTGGACGCTTTTCCGAGTTTTGTTGGACACACTGCCCTCTTCGATACGCCAATCATGCCGCCAGAAGATGCTGGTATCTCAGAGGCTCGCGTTCTATCCGAATTTGCAGGAGGAACATTCTCTGTGCTTTTGGTCCACTCAAAGTGTACCGCGCATTTTAGACATTCCTTCACCGAAAAAGCTATCACAACTGCTAAAAACGTCGGTTTATGTTGAAAAGTGAATAAAGCGTCAACCCACCATGGTTTAAGAATCTTTTCAACACTCAAACACTAGCCTAATCGCGCACAAGCCAAATGTATTTAGCGCCAATGTTGGAAATTTCAGTCTGCGGTAGCATTGCCCGTTTTCAGGCATTTCGTGATGAAATAAGCTGAAATTTTAAACACTAAAATTCGAAGTACTGTATATCCACATATCATATCCAAAAATCAGCCGATTCGGTCACCAAACAAAAAAGTTCTCAGGTTGCGAAACCGAGCGGGATATCTGAATCACCCTGTACTATTGCTCTACTGTACTGTACGCATACGCAAAGGAACAGAAATGATATCGTACAATGCAGGAAAGACTCTTGAAATTTCATTTACTTTATTCATGCACTGGTTTAGGTGCAGTACTGTACTGTACGTCTTTCTGACCACAAAACACTCTGCCAGCCAACATAGTCAACAAAATCGGATTCAGACTGCTCAGAGTGACAGGTCTTTTCAGCTCAATAAATTCGTGGATATTTGATGTAATTTTTCGTTGCATACAGCAGGTGCGATTTATAACCGATAGACGGTAAAACTAAGGAGGCGTGAAACACGTGAAATCTATACAGTATAGATAAAAAAAATGTCCCATCGCTTTTTCGGCCTTCACTCAAACGTTTCGTTCTCAGTCACTTCTTTACCGATTTGGCTCAAATTTTCAGCAAAAATTAACAACATGGTTGTCTAAATATTCTGCAAGTGTGGTACCAAAATTCCGACTCATACTGGTTTTATGACCCGAAAACTAGGAATGAGGGTGGTCCACGCAAATTTAATTTTTTTCGGTAATACAAGGATTACAGTCCTGAAACTTGCAGGAATGATTGGTGTTGCTATTGGGCATAACCTACTAGGCGGGCAGCCCTGTAGCTCAAAGGGCACTAAAATGGGGGAATTTCAAAAACATGACGAAATATGACTTTTCTTCGTAAAACCGGCAAAATGACGATTCTAAAGATTTTCAATTTTCAAAAAACGCTGCAGGGATGGTTACTATGGTGTGGAACAGAGCTTAAATATTAGGTTCATTTATTTGTCGAACTTCCTGCTACAATCTATGTTGATTAACAACTGATTCAGTGATTTGATTCTAGAAGGTGCAGATTTCTTAACTATGGGATTTTCGCTTATGTTTTTGAAATTCCCCCATTTTAGTGCCCTTTGAGCTACAGGGCTGCCCGTTTAGTATGTTATGCCCAATAGCAACGCCAATCATTCCTGCAAGTTTCAGGACTGTACTCCTTGTATTACCGAAAAAAAATAAATTTGCGTGGACCACCCTCATTCCTAGTTTTCGGGTCATAAAACCAGTATGAGTCGGAATTTTGGCACTAAACTTGACATCTAAACTTGTAGAATATTTAGCCAACCATTTTGTTAATTTTTGCTGAAAATTTGAGCCAAATCGGTAAAGAAGTGACTGAGAACGAAACGTTTGAGTGAAGGCCGAAAAAGCGATGGGACATTTTTTTTTATCTATACTGTATATGTATTAACTATGATATATATGTATAAACTCTTAATAAGATGTCAAAGATCATTTAGTATTTGAAAAATTGGAAAGCCCTGACTTAAACGGTAGCTACCTTCTCTAATCTAAACGTTCATCTAAGTGTAATTGAGAAAATGTCAATGGCATAAAATCGAGGCTAGATGTACTCTATGAAAAACAATTAAAATTATGGCCACTTCAATGATTTCTGCACTTACGTAATTACGTAATGGAATCGTCAACCCCCTCCGCCACCGTAATAAAATACAGTAAATAGTAACGATGTAGCAAACCCCTCCCCCTCGTGCGATTGCATAATTTCTTACACGCCCCCTAACGTCAAAATTGCCGGTTTGTGGATCTGTTTAATAAGTGATGAGCTGGGTTAAAAAGAAATCGTGAATCATGAATAATAAAGAGCAAGCTTTAGTCAAGCAAGTAGTAAATGACAGTCGAACCGAAAGTAAACGCCAAGAAGGCAACAGAAATGCCACTGACTGAGGACGTATTGTGGGTAACTTTTTCCGGTTTGTACTCATTTGCAGAATTGCACAAATTGCTCGAACAGCAGCAGTCACGACTGCCATCGAATCGAGTGATTTCCCAAGCTGAAAGTACAGTGAAAAAATACAGCCTGTCCAACCAGGTGTATGTGACGGTCCAAAATTTCCGGCCGGGCCCTGATTTTTTCGGAAAAATAATCGGCTGGACTCAATCAAGTGTTTTTCAATTATTCAGAATCAGTTTCTTTTTGGCCGGCTACCAACCAAATCGGTGAGGGCGTGTTCTGAGAGAGGCAGCTAAATGATCGGACTGCTGAAACTAAAGCTGGAAGTAAATTCCCATGTTTTAATAACTTGTATTGTATGTGACTGACATTAAAAATTGTAGAGCAAGTTCTTATCTTAAGCAAATTGGTAGCTTTAGCGATGAATCAAATAATTTTAAAAGCAGGTACAACAGTACAGTCAAAAGAACAGTGCAGCTACACACAACACACACTTCCGTCCGTTGTATGTATCATTTCGTGCAAGCGGCTCGAAAAAACTTGTTTAGAAACAGAATTCGACCATATTTGCTTAAAGTAGTCTAATAAGCGTTCTCTAAAACCCACTATTTCTATATTTGAACTGAACAACGATTATGAAGTGAGAAATCCGCTTTTAAATCTATAGGTCACAAATAATGGCAAAATTTGCGATTGCGATATTTGAAGTTAAATTACTGGCGGGTCCTAGGCTAGTGTGCTTGTTACCAGTCTGTAGCCTAAAATAGGGCTATAATAATCTGAAATAAAAATACCCCTAATTAGTTAGTTGGGGTTGCAGACGAGCTAGAGGCCATAACTGAGTCGAAAAGTTCTTTCTTCAAAAACGGATTTTCCTAAAGTAGTCTAGAACACTCAAATCCACAATTTTTAGGTCTAAATTCCGATTATTTAATAGTGAGCCAGACATACATATACTAGGGGGGCTTTGGGGTTACCCCAGCTGGAAACCCCAAACTCATACCCCCCCCCCCGAAAAAATTAGGGACCCGATGCAAGCAGACATGGGCAAAGGGTGCTGAGCTACCCTCCTCAGCAGTGGGGGGGTCTAGTAGGGGTCTAGGGCGGTTCAGTTAGGGGGTCCCTTAAGGGACTACCCTACCCCCATCAAGAATTTTTAAGAAAAAAATTTGTATAGAAAGTTATGATAATAGTATGCCCAGAATAGGTGTTAATGAGCTCAGAATAGCTTATTTTAACCTATTTTAACGAAAAAATAACTCAAGAAACCTTGATTTTAGCCAAAAATCAGACGTTTTGGCTTATCATCCCCTCATGCGCTCCTACCCCTGAGTCCGCCGGCGGGTTTAGGTTTAGTAGTGGTTTAGGCCGCATGGCCATGTGCGCGACGTCGTGCGCTCATCCTCTCGGCGGGGCAAGTTTCTTGCTGCAAAGAGTTGGTCGTCGGCGCAAAGCTCCACCCAGGCCACCGAAAGCTGGTTACAGCGAGTAGGTAAAATAGGAACCGACTGGATCTGCCATTGCATCGAAGCCGCTCCAATAGCATGCCACGTTGGAAAAGAAGATCAATGACGCCAGGGGCTGTCTGAGAAACCAGCAACAAGACCTATACCGGTTTAGAGCCACTGGCCGGGCGGCCGTTGGGAGCTGTCAGCACCATGACCTCAATGCGCCAGGTGTCCAACAGCATGGCTAGAGTGGCTGGCAGTGATAGAAGGGAAACGTCAAAGATAACGAACCACGGGGGTCGCGCAATGGACCGCATAGGTCTGAGCGTAGGGTCGTAAGGTCCCCCGCACATCGGATCGGACCCCTCAGTCCCCCCAGGAATTGAAAATTCTACTCCCCATCAACCGAAATGCTAGCCCATGTCTGGATGCACGTACTGGTCTTTTCTCGACGTACCCACCTTTCACTGGCACTGACACGGATCGAGTTTTGCTCGTTAGCGCACATTGACCATCAAGGCACTTGGACAATGTGCGACGGCCTTGGCTGTCAAAAGTGGTCCGGCAGACGGCTTGGAGGAACCGATCACAACTGACCTTGTTCTCGTTTATATCATAGCAACTCAGAGAATCGCTGATTGGAAAGACACCAACGAAATAGAATAAAGAGAAGAGAGAAACGGAGAGCATTGCAGCGCAGAGAAAATTACTGCATTAGTTTAAGATAGAACAGAAAAGGGTGCGCAGTATCTTGACGCTACTTTTCAAATTATCTGATTCATCGCGAAAGCCACAACAAACAACTTGCTTTTATTAGGGACCGGCACGCGAAAATTCAAAATGCTCCTAGGCGAAAATGGGC
>JASANB010001373.1:0-14924 GCA_030248155.1 Sabatieria punctata
CACTTTGGAACCGGGCAGACTTCAAGTTCGCACATTCCAGGTACAGCCTAATATAGTTAGGCAAGTAAAAACTATTGAGTATAAGGTTGTCAGATATTGTTTGCGCTCTTAGTAATAAAGACAATTTTCCAATTGACAAAACCGGTTCGTTTTCAGGGTACAGTGAAACAGATCATAACGCTGGCAGAGATCGAAGGTGACCCAACCATTTTGGATGTATCGGGTCAGTACCTAGCACTGGGCACTAGCACCGGTTTCATCAAAATATTCGATTTGAGTCGGAGGTACGTTTTGGATAGCAAAAAATGAGCATTTAGGAAAATTTTCAGAGAGGCTCGTCAGCAATTCCATCAAAATTCGTGGCAGAGTCTATATCGGGCTTCGGCGCCATTGAAACGGTGCGCGTCAACGCAACCGGCAACAAAGTCAGCTACTGTATAAGAAAGGTACAGTAATTGTCATTCAGTATGCAAATCCTGACAACTCAACTTTCAGGTGGACCGCACCGTTGACCCGAAGTTGTACGTCTGGGATGCAGAGACCGATTCTGTGTTGTATTTTAATTTCCAAACCGGTTTGAGCGACCAGCAGGAGTACGATCTGGCTGGAGTGAATATGAGAGAGTCAGTATGTACTGTAGTGCTACAGTATGACAGAGGGAATTTTAGTGATACAATGTACAGCGTAGAGTTGGCCGGCAGAGTGCCTTGTGCGCATTTCTGGGACACCAACGACCCGAGACTTTTAGTTTGCGAGGCTACCGTACCCGAATACATGCCTCCTCAGTTGGTAAAACACACAGACAATACAGTAGCGTTCCCAGGGTAGGAGAAAAAATTGTAAACAGGCCTGGATGGGTTACCACTCAATCAGGGCCAGAATTAATGAAAGAAAAAACATAGTAATAAAATTAACAGTTTTGTTTAGTTCATTTTAGAACATTGATAATTTTCCAATTTTCTTTCTTCCTACCACTTTCGGGAGATCAGGTGTAACTACCATACACGCCTGGTATTACTGTAATTTTAATAGTGAAATTTTATTTTAATTTAATATTAATATAATAGAACTAGACGATTTTAATTTAAATTTAATATTAATATAATAGTCCCCTGTTAATTTTAATTTAGATTTAATATTAATACTATTAAATAACAATTTTAATAGTATTTTAATAGCATTTTAATAGTATATGCTAAAATGCAGTCGAAAAGTTTTGGAGACACTTCAGCGAATTGGTAGAACAACATCTTTTGCTTGAAGTTGCTAGTGTTAGGTAAAAATTTAAACAGAGATGCAACTTAGAACCATTTTTTTCTGTGGAAATCTATAACCATTCTTTTTAAAATGACTCTGTCTGAACCTGGTTTTAAATTGCATTTGAAGACAAGCTAGCCATAGAAAAAACTATTGAAGCATAGTTAAAGAAAAATTTTTGAAAGGAAAGACTGTTACATAGGTTATTGACTATCTGTAGATTCAGGTCCTTTCGTCATTCATGCCTATTAGTAAGAAAAGCTCCACTATTTCCAAGTGAAAACACATTTGAGATTCATAGGGCAGTTAGAAACCTTCAATTTTCATCTTTTTCTGAGGTAAAATTATGATTTAAATAGGTAACTCCTTGATTGTTAAACTAGGTTTAACTATTAAAATGCTATTAAAATACTATTAAAAATAAATTTTAATATTTAGCCCCTTTCTGTATTTTTAATTTAATTTAATATAATAGTAGGCCCTCTATTTTAATATTAATATAGATTTAATACTATTAAAATGGCACTATTAATAATAGTTTTATTTTAATATTAATATATTTAAATAACAGTACCTGGTATGCTACTGACACCCTAACGCAACGTGAAGGCAATTAATTAATTAATTGATCATTTAGATTGAGTCATTCATTGTTGGTTTCTTTGTTACTGGTGACTATGGAATTTTTGGTTCAAGACGCCTTTGCCAAGAGCACACTAGCAGAAACATTGATTGGAGTTGAAGTGCCCTCTATTTATTTTACCAAAAAGGTAGGAAATGCTACGGCTACTTATTATCTACATGTATCACCGAGATTGTATGAAAAACTGCCTTTATAAAAGCTTGCCGGCCTAAAAACGAAGCCTATGTACTGTGCGATGTAGGTACTTGGACCTGTTTCTAGCCGGACACGGACTTCTCCACTGACAAGCCACAAAATTCGTTGGAGAAATTGGTTACACGCTATTTGGTTCGGCGAGTTTTCCGAGAATTCGTGGGTTTGGAGAGTGCCGATGTTACCACCCGAGAGGCGATGCTCAATTTCAGCTTCTACCTAACCATTGGAAATATGGATGAAGCGTTCAAGGCCATTAAACTGATCAAGAGGTACTTTCCTATGATGAACATAGACAGACAGACAGACAGACAGACAGACAGACAGACAGACAGACAGACAGACAGACAGACAGACAGACAGACAGACAGACAGACAGACAGACAGACAGACAGACAGACAGACAGACAGACAGACAGACAGACAGACAGACAGACAGACAGACAGACAGACAGACAGACAGACAGACAGACAGACAGACAGACAGACAGACAGACAGACAGACAGACAGACAGACAGACAGACAAAAGGTTTGCAGCGAATCGGTCTGGGAAAACATGGCTCAGATGTGTGTGAAAACGCAGAGACTGGACGTGGCAGCAGTCTGCTTGGGCAACATGGGACACGCCCGAGGGGCGAGAGCTCTTAGAAGAACCATGAACACAGAAAAGGAAGCCGAGGTCAAAGTGGCTACTTTGGCAATACATCTTGGCCTGGTGGTATAACTCCGGTCAACTTTGCAAACACTCGCAAACCTTGGAGTATCTTAGGAAGACGCAGCTACACTGTACAGAAGCTGCAGTCGGTTCGATCTGTTGAATCGACTGTTGCAAACCACCAATCAATGGAAACTTGTAAGTGACGGTTGTTAGAAAGAATTACCCCACCCAATCCGGTCTGTTTAGGCGTTCGAAATAGCACAGAAGCAGGACAGGATTCATCTGCGAAACACGCACTACAACTACGCCGGACACCTGGAATCGATTGGCGCTATCGAAGGAGCCATTGACAAGCAAGTTTTGTTGAAAGAAGGAAGAAAGAAGGAAAGGAACAAATAGAATTTAGTTACGAAAAATCAGACACCCACAGATTCGAAATTCCTCGCATGCTTTTCGATGACCCGATGGTTCTGGAACAGTACGTGAAGAAGAAGAAGGATGCGTATGACGCCAATCAATGTAGACCGACTGCAATGTACTGTACTTTAGGTATCTGCAAAAGTGGTGGGCTCAGTACCTGGAAAGTCTAGGGGAGATGGAGGCAGCCAGGGGCTACTACAGATCATCGGGCGACTTTCTGTCAGTGGTCAGAATATGCTGCTATCTGGGTGACATAGATCAGGCATGCATCGAGATACCGTAATCGGCGGCAAGTACAAATCCAAAGTTTAGGCAGCGTCAGTGGCCAACGAGAGTGGAGACAAGGCAGCCTGCTACCATCTGGCCAGACAGTACGAAAACAATGGCCAGATCTCAGCTGCTGTGCACTTCTTTTCTAAGGCCCACGCCTACAGCAGCGCCATTCGCCTTGCTAAAGTGTGTTAATAGCAAATGGCAGATACGTAGAGTACGTAATGGATGAAAAGGTTTTAGGAACATGGACTTGAAGACAAGATAGCTCACTTGTCGTTGATGAGTAGTGAAGGAGACATGATTGAAGCAGCCAAGTTCTATGAAAACAAGCCAGGACAAGCGGACAAAGCGGTCATGCTCTACCACAAAGTAATAGAACTTTGCCTGCCAATGAAGTCAGAGGTTTTGTTACACGATAGACAACTTGTTTTCATAGGCTGGAATGTTTGGTCGTGCACTTGATTTGGCCTTTCGCACGGAACAGTTTTCGGCCTTGGATTTGATTGCCTCTGATTTGGACGAAAGCTCCGATCCTCGGGTGCTCGAGCGATGCGCCGAATTCTTCACTCAGAATCAGCAGTACGACAAGGCTGTGCAACTGTTAGCTTACGCCAAAAAGGTAAACAAACAGTCGGTAAACCACCAAAATAATTCATCTCCCGAAAGATACAAACAAACCTTGTACCGCCCGCCAAAATGGTTCATCCTTTTCTAATGACACTCACCCATAAGCAGGACGGTTTGTACAAATAGATGGAAAACAATCAAGAATTATTAGCGTATCATCTATCTACTGACTTATAATTACCATATTTAATTTTGTTTCAGTTCAGAGAAGCAGTGGCCCTTTGTCTGAACAAGAATGTGCCAATAACCGATCAACTTGCCGAATTACTGACACCAACCAAGGGTGTAGTCTTGTCTGTAGTCTGTGGCTTTAAAAACTCAGTGTACTGTTCTTACAGAAGCCGTGCCGAACACAGCCGACCGACACAGACTGTTAGAGCAGATAGCAGACTGTTGCATGCAACAAGGACTCTACCACTTTGCCGCCAAGAAATACACTCAAGCCGGCAGCAAAACGGAGGTACTACACCAGAGGCGCAAACGATTTGGCAAGCAATAAATGCAGCTTCATTTGAGGCCATGCGAGCGCTGTTAAAATCCGGTGATACTGAGAAGATTGTGTTCTTCGCCGATACAGCACGATCGAAGGACATCTACGTTATGGCAGCCAACTATTTACAAACGGTCGATTGGAAGGAGAACCCTGAAATTATGAAGAAAATCGTCAACTTCTATACCAAAGGTCAAGCACCGGAAAGATTAGCTGGCTTCTACGAATCTTGCGCACAGGTACTGTACGCTTATTATACAATAGTGTAGGTAGAAAGCAAGCACGTTGCCATTTCAGGTGGAAATTGACGATTATCGTGATTACGAGAAAGCTTCCAGCGCTCTGCAAGAAGCGCTGCGGTGTTTGACGAAAGCGGCGGGAAAAGAAGTGATTCAAACGCAGGAAATGGCCGATCAACTGAATAAAAAGATCGGTCTCATCAAGAAATTCCTTAACATCCGAACGTAAGAGCTTTCTATTGCTTACTTTCAACTATATTTTGATGGAAAAGACTTTTCAACCATATTTCTAGCATTTATGAGGCGGACCCGGTGGATGCCATGCAGCAGCTTCAATCATTAGCTGAAGAACCGGGAGTGAACCAAGCAGTGAGACTAGGCGACATATATGCTGTGCTCATCATACATAACGTCAAAAAGAACAATTTCAAAAAGGCACTGTTTCCTGTCCCTGTGCAAGAGTCTAAAGCAAGTTTCAGGCGCACAGTTACGTGGAGGAATTGAAGTCGAGAATGCCGTCTCTGGATCTGTCGCGCTATGTGAAACCCCAGATCCTGGATACCATCTACCGAGAACTCAACATCCAGGCACCTGAATCTGGTCCAGTCGACTTTGACGATGATAACGTTGTGCCGGAATCTGTGACCTTAAAAAGAAGAATGGATCAAAACGATAACTCTATTATGAACGGAGAGAACACGTTCGGTTATTAACGATTTTTAGTTAATTCAGTCGTCACAATGGCGTTTGTTTTGCTGCTGAACAACAACGTTGAGCACATTTATTTGTACATTGATACATACGTACTGTATAAATCTTACAACATTTTTTAGTCAAATAGGGTTTTAAGCGAATTGTTGAACGTTATCAGGAATGTGCGTTTCGATGGCTCAAGTATACAACGACTGTTTGTTCCCTGCTATGAAATGACTGTGCCAGGCTCACAAACAGAGAGCCTAAACCAGATGGACCTGTTACCGTTGCCAGGTGTGGCTTTGCCCTGGAAACCGTGATTGGCTGTTCTGATTGCGTCTTTGATGACCCCCATGATGCATCACAAGCAGCTCTGTTGACACACAGCTCCTGACCAGTCTGAACAGCAACAGTTGGAACAAAAATTGGCCTTGATCTCGATTACACATTACAAGCAGTTTCAGTTGACACTTCGCTCCCAACAAGTCTCAACAGCAGCAGTTGAAACAAAAATAGATCTTGATCTCTATTATGCATCACAAGCAGCTCCAGTTGATGCTTGGCCCCTGACAAGTCTTACCAGCAGCAGTTGAAACAAAAACAGATCTTGATCTTCATGATGCATCACAAGCAGTTTCAGTTGACACTCGGCTCCTGGTCGTGACCAGTCTGAACAGCAGCAGTTGGTGCAAAATTGATCTTGATCTGCATGACACATCACAAGCAGTTCCAGTCTGGACACCCCTATTGAGAAGGAACATGCGGTGGTTTGGTGCTTTCTGTGTGCTGCTAGACCTAAACGTTCGCCTGCCCTCCGTCACCGTCACCGTGTGCGCCAATGGCGCAATGTTTGCTGGCAGCGCCTCCGACGTGTTCTGGCGGAAGCAAATTTGGTGGGCCTCGTGCTCTCTGCTCCAGACAGCCTGGTCTGACTGGACCAGCTCTCTGCCTGGTCTGACTGGTCAGCTGCTCTCCAGAATGTGATTGACTCGTGCGTGCCGAAGAAGTTGTCTCAGGCCAGAAAACGCCCAGTTATTTCAGGCTTTTCCGCTCAAATACAGTCACTAGTGAGACAGAAAACCGCTGCCTGGAACGGAAGGCCTGGGAGCGCACTCAAAGTCCCACTGAACATTCTCGTTTCAAGAGGCTACGTCGACAGCTGAAACGGGAGCTCTATTTGACCAGACGCACTGTAGTTGCTGATGTGTTCTTGAACTGTGAGGGCTGTCACGACTTCTGGAAGAGTTACTATCTGCTGAGCGTCAAGTCTAAGAAGTCGCTTCCCCTGGTACTACCTGATGGAACAGTGGTGTCTGAACCAACACAAAAGGCTAATGCGTTCGCAGACCGGTTTGACTCTGTCTGGTCACGCCAACAACAGTTGCCGGTCTTCGAACCGGTTAATCAGACTGCAGAACAGCACTGCAACTTAGCGTTTGTAGAGCGACAATTGAGCCAACTGGCCGCAAACAAGGCTTCAGGCCCAAACAACATCCCAGCAGTCTTACTTCGAAACTGCTGCACTGTTCTGGCACTGTCCCTCTGTGTCCTTTTCAAACGCTCAATCACGGACGGCTTTGTTCCCTCAGAGTAACGTTTCGCTCACTTCGTGCCTGTTCCTGAGAAGCCCTCTCCCACTGCTGTTTCTGACTACCGGCCTATTGCCAAGCTGTCGATTGTTTCGAAAGTCTGTGAGAAACACACTAATGCCTGTCTGTGGCGTTACTTTCAACTTGTGCTGTCCTCGATTCAGTATGGCTTTCGATCGGGTCGCTCAACAGTGGACTGTCTAGCTAACGTTGTCCACACCTGCTCTTCCATGCTCGACTCTCAGAAGAAGGCTGTGGGTGTCTTTTTCGACCCAAAGGCAGCGTTTGACTCTGTTGACCATTCTCTGCTGCTTCAGAAGCTACACGACCGGTACTCGCTGCCACCCCACAAAGTTATGTGTGACTGTTGGAGTGTGACTGTTGGAAGGTTGATACTGAGACTGTGCAGTACATGGTTACCACAAAGTTATGTGTGACTGTTGGAGTGTGACTGATGGAAGGCTGGTGCTACAGCTGTAGGTTACCACAAAGTTATGTGTGACTGTTGCAGTGTGACTGATGGAAGGCTGGTGCTACATCTTTACTGGTTATGACAAAGTTATCTGTGACTGCTGGAGTGTGACTGTTGCAAGGTTGATACTGTGGCTGTACTGGTTACCGCAAAGTTGTGTGTGACTGTTGGAGTGTGACTGATGGAAGGCTGGCGCTGCAGCTGTACTTGTCACCACAAAGTTATGTGTGACTGTTGGAGTGTGACTGTTGGAAGGTTGATACTGTGGCTGTACTGGTTACAACAAAGTTATGTGTGGCTGTTGGAGTGTGACTGATGGAAAGCTTGTGCTACAGCTGTACTGGTTACCACAAAGTCAACAACTGCCTTCCAACAGTCACACTCCAACAGTCACACACAAGTTTGCGGTAACCAGTGCAGCTGTAGCACCAGCCTTCCATCAGTCACACTCCAACAGTCACACACAACTTTGTGGTAACCAGTACAGCTGTAGCAAAAGCCATCCACCAGTCACACTCCAACAGTCACACATAACTTTGTGGTAACAAGTACAGCTGTAGCACCAGCCTTCCATCAGTCACACATAACT
The DNA here is from genome assembly GCA_030248155.1 of Sabatieria punctata. NCBI lineage: Eukaryota > Metazoa > Nematoda > Chromadorea > Araeolaimida > Comesomatidae > Sabatieria > Sabatieria punctata. The sequence continues at coordinate 8,144 of JASANB010001373.1, forward strand.
TTGTGGTAACCAATACAGCCACAGTATCAACCTTCCAACAGTCACACTCCAACAGTCACACATAACTTTGTGGTTACCAGTTCAGCTGCAGCACCAGTCTTCCAACAGTCACATTCCAACAGTCACACATAACTTTGTGGTAACCAGTGCAGCTGTAGCACCAGCCTGCCATCAGTCATTCTCCAACAGCCACACATAACTTTGTGGTAACCACTACAGCCACAGTATCAACCTTCCAACAGTCACACTCCAACAGTCACACACACTTTTGTGGTAACCAGTACAGCTGTAGCACCAGCCTTCCATCAGTCACACTCCAACAGTCACACATAACTTTGCGGTAACCAGTACAGCTGTAGCACCAGCCTTCCATTGGTCATACTCCAACAGTCACACACAAGTTTGTGGTAACCCGTACAGCTGCAGCACCAGCCTTCCATCAGTCACACTTCAACAGTCACACATAACTTTGTAGTAACCAGTACAACTGGAGCACAAGCCTTCCATCAGTCACACTCCAACAGTCACACATAACTTTGTGGTACCCAGTACAGCCACAGTATCAACCTTCCAACAGTCACACTCCAACAGTCACACATAACTTCATAGTAACCAGTACAGCTGCAGCACCAGTCTTCCAACAGTCACACTCCAACAGTCACACATAACTTTGTGGTAACCAGTACAGCTGTAGCACCAGCCTTCCGTCAGTCACACTCCAACAGTCACACATAACTTTGTGGTAACCAGTACAGCCACAGTATCAACCTTCCAACAGTCACACTCCAACAGTTACACATAACTTTGTGGTAACCAGTACAGCTGCAGCACCAGTCTTCCAACAGTCACACTCCAACAGTCACACATAACTTTCTGGTAACCAGTACAGCTGTAGCACCAGCCTTCCATCAGTCACACACCAACAGTCACACATAACTTTGTGGTAACCAGTACAACTGGAGCACAAGCCTTCCATCAGTCACACTCCAACAGTCACACATAACTTTGTGGTAACCAGTACAGCCACAGTATCAACCTTCCAACAGTCACACTCCAACAGTCACACTCCAACAGTCACACATAAATTTGTAGTAACCAGTACAGCTGTAGCACAAGCCTTCCATCAGTCACACTCCAACAGTCACACATAACTTTGTGGTAACCAGTACAGCCACAGTATCAACCTTCCAACAGTTACACTCCAACAGTCACACATATCTTTGTGGTAATCAGTACAGCTGTAGCACCAGCCTTCCATCAGTCACACTCCAACAGTCACACATAACTTTGTGGTAACCAGTACAGCTGTAGCACCAGCCTTCCATCAGTCACACTCCAACAGTCACACATAACTTTGTGGCAACCAGTACAGCTGTAGCACAAGCTTTCCATCAGTCATACTCCAACAATCACACATAACTTTGTGGTAACCAGTACAGCCACTGTATCAACCTTCCAACAGTCACACTCCAACAGTCACACATAACTTTGTGGTAACTAGTACAGCTGCAGCACCAGCCTTCCATCAGTCACACTCCAACAGTCACACACAAGTTTGTGGTAACCCATACAGCTGCAGCACCAGCCTTCCATTAGTCACGCTCCAACAGTCACACTTAACTTTGTAGTAACCAGTACAGCTGCAGCACAAGCCTTCCATCAGTCACACTCCAACAGTCACACCTAACTTTGTGGCAACCAGTACAGCTGTAGCACCAGCCTTCCATCAGTCATACTCCAACAGTCACACATAACCTTGTGGTAACCAGTACAGCTGCAGCACCAGCCTTCTGTCAGTCATACTCCAACAGTCACACATAACTTTGTGGTAACCAGTACAGCTGTAGCACCAGCCTTCCATCAGTCACACTTCAACAGTCACACATAGCTTTGTGGTAACCAGTACAGCCACAGTATCAACCTTCCAACAGTCACACTCCAACAGTCACACATAACTTTGTGGTAACCAGTACAGCTGTAGCACCAGCCTTCCATCAGTCACACTCCAACAGTCACACATAACTTTGTGGTAACCAGTACAGCTGTAGCACCAGCCTTCCATCAGTCACACTCCAACAGTCACACATAACTTTGTGGTAACCAATACAGCCACAGTATCAACCTTCCAACAGTCACACTCCAACAGTCACACATAACTTTGTGGTAACCAGTTCAGCTGCAGCACCAGTCTTCCAACAGTCAAATTCCAACAGTCACACATAACTTTGTGGTAACCAGTGCAGCTGTAGCTCCAGCCTGCAATCAGTCATTCTCCAACAGCCACACATAACTTTGTGGTAACCACTACAGCCACAGTATCAACCTTCCAACAGTCAAGTTTGTGGTCCCGGACAGCTGTCCCTCCATCTGTCACACTTCAGCAGTCACACATAACTGTGTGTGTGAGCGAGTGCGACTGATGGAAGCCTTGTCGCCACAGCTGTACTGGTCACTACAAAGTTATGTGTGACTGTTGGAGTGTGACTGATGGAAGGCTGGTGCTACAGCTGTACTGGTTCCAACAGTCACACTCCAAAGTTATGTGTGACTGTTGGAGTGTGACTGATGTACTGGTTACCACAAAGTTATGTGTGACTGTGGAGTGTGACTGTTGGAAGATTGATACTGTTGGAAGCTGTACTGGTACCACAAAGTTATGTGTGTGACTGTTGTAGTGTGACTGATGGAAGGCTTGTGCTCCAGCTGTACTGGTTACTTACAAACTTGTGTGGGATTGTTGGAGTGTGACTGTTGGAAGGCTATGTGGCTGTACTGGTTACCACAAAGATATGTGTGACTGTTGGAGTGTGACTGATGGAAGGCTGGTGCTACAGCTGTACTGGTTACCACAAGGTTATGTGTGACTGTTGGAGTATGACTGACAGAAGGCTGGTGCTACAGCTGTACTGGTTACCACAAAGTTATGTGCGACTGTTGGAGTGTGACTGATGGAAGGCTGGTGCTACAGCTGTACTGGTTACCACAACGTTATGTGTGACTGTTGGAGTGTGACTGATGGAAGGCTGGTGCTGCAGCTGTACTTGTTACCACAAAGTTATGTGTGACTGTTGGAGTGTGACTGTTGGAAGGCTGGTGCTACAGCTGTACTGGTTACCACAAAGTTATGTGTGACTGTTGGAGTGTGACTGATGGAAGGCTGGTGCTACAGCTGTACTGGTTACCACAAAAGTGTGTGTGACTGTTGGAGTGTGACTGTTGGAAGGTTGATACTGTGGCTGTACTGGTTACCACAAAGTTATGTGTGACTGTTGGAGTATGACTGATGGAAGGCTGGTGCTACAGCTGTACTGGTTACCACAAAGTTATGTGTGACTGTTGGAGTGTGACTGTTGGAAGACTGGTGCTGCAGCTGTACTGGTTACCACAAAGTTATGTGTGACTGTTGGAGTGTGACTGTTGGAAGGTTGATACTGTGGCTGTACTGGTTACCACAAAGTTATGTGTGACTGTTGGAGTGTGACTGATGGAAGGCTGGTGCTACAGCTGTACTGGTTACCACAAAGTTATGTGTGACTGTTGGAGTGTACTGGTTACCGCAAAGTTATGTGTGACTGTTGGAAGACTGGTGCTGCAGCTTTACTGGTTACCACAAAGTTATGTGTGACTGTTGGAGCATGACTGTTGGAAGGCAGTTGTTGACTTTGTGGTAACCAGTACAGCTGTAGCACAGGCTTTCCATCAGTCACACTCCAACAGTCACACATAACTTTGTGGTAACCAGTACAGCCACAGTATCGTAACCAGTACTGCAACAGTCCACAGAGCCGCAGCCTCCAACAGTCACACATAACTTTGTGGTAACTAGACAGGTACAGCTGCAGCACCAGCCTTCCATCAGTCACATCCAGACAGTCCAACAGTCACACGTACACGGTAACCACAGTACAGCCACAGTATCAACCTTGCAACAGTCACACTCCAGCAGTCACACATAACTTTGTGGTAACCAGTACAGCTGTAGCACCAGCCTTCCATCAGTCATACTCCAACAGTCACACATAACCTTCCAGTACAGCTGTGGCACCAGCCTTCCATCAGTCACACTGCAACAGTCACACATAACTTTGTGGTAACCATGTACTGCACAGTCTCAGTACCAACCTTCCAACAGTCACACTCCAACAGTCACACATAACTTTGTGGGGTGGCAGCGAGTACCGGTCGTGTAGCTTCTGAAGCAGCAGAGAATGGTCAACAGAGTCAAACGCTGCCTTTGGGTCGAAAAAGACACCCACAGCCTTCTTCTGAGAGTCGAGCATGGAAGAGCAGGTGTGGACAACGTTAGCTAGACAGTCCACTGTTGAGCGACCCGATCGAACGCATGCTGAATCGAGGACAGCAAAGTTGAAAGTAACGCACTGGAGCAAGCGTGGAGTGTGTTTTCTGCAGACTTCTCGAAACAGTCGACAGCTTGCCAACGTCGGGCGGTAGTCAGAAATAGCAAGTGGGAGAGGGCTTCACAGGAACGGGCACGCAGTGAGCGAAGCATTACTCTGAGGGAACAAAGCCGTCCGTGATTGAGCGTTTGAAAAGGACACAGAGGGACAGTGCCAGAACAGTGCAGCAGTTTCGAAGTCCAGGCTGCCAGGATGCGATGGGCCTGAGCTTGTTTGCGGCCAGTTGGCTCAATTGTCGCTCTGCATATGGTAAGTTGCAGTGCTGTTCTGCAGTCTGATTAACCGGTTCCGAAGACCGGCAACTGATATTGGCGTGACCAGACAGAGTGAAGCCTGTCTGCGAACGCATTAGCCTTTTGTGTTGGTTCAGACACCACTGTTCCATCAGGTAGCACTGGGGAAAAGGACGACTTCTTAGACTTGACGCTCAGTGGCTTAGATAGTAGCTCTTCCAGAAGTCGTGACAGCCCTCACAGTTCAAGAACACATCAGCAACTACAGAACGTCAGGTGAAATGGGGCTCCGTTTCTGCTGTCGGACGTAGCCTCTTGAAACGAGAATGTTCAGTGGGACTTTGAGTGCGCTCCCAGGCCTTCCGTTCCAGGCAGCGGTTTTCTGTCTCACTAGTGACTGTATTTGAGCGGAAAAGCCTGAAATAACTGGGCGTTTTCTGGCCTGGGTCAACTTCTTCGGCACGCACGAGTCAATCACGTTCTGGAGCAGCAGCTGACCAGTCAAACCAGGCAGAGGGCTGGTCCAGTCAGATCCAGAGCTGTCTGGAGCAGAGCGTTCACGAAGGCCCACCAAATTTCCTTCCATGCCAGAACACGTCAGGCCCTGCCAGCAAACATTGCGCCATTGGCGCCCACGGTGACGGTGACGGAGGGCAGGCGAACGTTTAGGTCTAGCAGCACACAGAAAGCACCTAGCCTCCGCATGTTCCTTCTCAGTCAGGGTGTCCAGACTGGAACTGCTTGTGATGTGTCATGCAGATCAAGATCAATTTTGTTTCAACTGCTGCTGTTCAGAGTGAATTTTGTCAGGGGCCAATGTCAACTGAAACTGCTTGTGATGCATCATGAAGATCAAGATCTGTTTTTGTTTCAACTGCTGCTGGTAAGACTTGTCAGGGGCCAAGCATCAACTGGAGCTGCTTGTGATGCATAATAGAGATCAAGATCTATTTTTGTTTCAACTGCTGCTGTTGAGACTTGTTGGGAGCGAAGTGTCAACTGAAACTGCTTGTGATGCATCATGAAGATCATGATCTGTTTTTGTTTCAACTGCTGCTGGTAAGACTTGTCAGGGGCCAAGCATCAACTGGAGCTGCTTGTGATGCATCATGAAGATCAAGATCTGTTTTTGTTTCAACTGCTGCTGGTAAGACTTGTCAGGGGCCAAGCATCAACTGAAACTGCTTGTGATGCATCATGAAGATCAAGATCTGTTTTTGTTTCAACTGCTGCTGGTAAGACTTGTCAGGGGCCAAGCATCAACTGGAGCTGCTTGTGATGCATAATAGAGATCAAGATCTATTTTTGTTTCAACTGCTGCTGTTGAGACTTGTTGGAGCGAAGTGTCAACTGAAATCTTGTGATGCTATAAGATCATGATCTGTTTTTGTTCCAACTGCTGTGGTAAGACTTGTCAGGGGCATTCATTACGTTGTGATGCATCATGAAGATCAAGATCTGTTTTTGTTTCAACTGCTGCTGGTAAGACTTGATGGTAGGCTGCTTGTGATTTGTTGCATAATAGAGATCAAGATCTATTTTTGTTTCACTTCTGCTGTTGAGACTTGTTGGGACGAAGTGTCAACTGAAACTGCTTGTGATGCATCATGAAGATCTTGATCTGTTTTTTGTTTCAACTGGTGCTGGTAAGACTTGTCAGGGCCAAGCATCAACTGGAGCTGCTTGTGATGCATCATGAGGGTCATCAAAGACATAATCAGAACAGCCAATCACGGTTTCAGAGGTGAAAGCCACACCTGGCGCTGACAACAGGTCCATCGTTTAGGCTCTCTGTTTGGGCAGGCCTGGCACAGTCATTTCGCAGATGACCGGTGGATATGCCGCCGAGCCATCAAAGCACTTTTCTGTTAATATTCAACATTCGCTTAAAACCCTATTTGACTAAAAAATATTTTAAGATTTATACAGTACGTATGTATCAATGTACAAATAAATGTGCTCAACGTTGTTGTTCAGCAACAAAACACAAACGCCATTGTGACCTGGGATGCCGCTAAAAATCGTTAATAACCAAGAACGTGTTCTCGTTCATAATAGAGTTATCGTTTTGATCCATTCTTTCTTTTTAAGGTCACAGATTCCGGCATAATAATTATCATCGTCAAAGTC
>JASANB010001374.1:0-145822 GCA_030248155.1 Sabatieria punctata
AACCGTTAACAGAAATCCGAAAAAGCGCAAAAATCCATTCAATGTATGTACAGCACGTACAAATGCATGCAAAAAGATTATATACAGTACGTATAATTTTCAAGTAATCGATAAGGGGACTCCTTTCTGACTGCAACCTTTCTGTCGCAAACTGTTACAACAAGGCTTGGAGACATTTTCCTGTTCCAATATGTCTTTGCAAATCTGGAAAATAACCCTGTTATGCTTTTGCCAACTGATTTCGGCTGCGATTTAGGACGTCTGAGTAAAAATTCCAATGCGGGAAGCATTTCAGTTAAACAATTGGGAACTTTAGGGACGGAAAATACACAAAATGCCAAACTGAACTCAAATAGGCCAAAACAGCTTATGCTCAATTGCTGCAACTTTTTCTGCCTGGAATTGCAAAAGTAGACACCAAAAGTTTGTTCCAACAAAAAACGGTCCTTGATTGACCTCAGATTCGATGTACAGTACATGTATGGGCGCTGTACTGTACTAGACCTATTTTGTAGTGACTACTAACTACTAACCACTAACTACTTATTCTTGGGGTTTTATGACGTCATCAAGACTACAAATTGACTATGACTACATATTCAAATTTAGTGACCACAAAATACCTTTTGAATTTGTGAATTAGTAGTCAGCAATTTCTGGAATTTATTTGGTCATATCATGCACATTAGCCATTTAGGAACGGAAATGGAGCCATTTTATCGGTGGGCTTTTGTCAATTGAGCTTTTTCACTAGTTTTGACAACTTTTTTTGCCATTCAAAAGAAATTTTCCTGTTATTTTTTCGAATAATTATTGAATTTCTGACCGTTTGTAAACAAAGCGAAGTGCACGTTTGTTTGTTTCTTCGTAAACAAAATATAGTATAGGTAGAATAATAACGAAAAAATATTTTTTGTAGTTGTAAACAAGAAAAAAACCGTGTATTTGAAGCTAATTCTAAATTTAAAACTTTCGTAGTAGAAATTAATAGGCATTCTTGGCATCACACCTTGTAGAAAAATAGATGTTATTCCCTAAATTTCCACCTCTCCCTTGTTTGGTGCACTATTTTAGATTTTGAAATTCTTTTTTTATATCCTAAACCTAAAAATTTGGTAATTTTATTCAAAATTTTGCTGACTACTAATTGACTACATATTCAAAATCGAGAAATTTTGAGACTACGTACTATAACTAAGACTACAAATTATTTTTGGCAATTTTTTGAGACTACTAACTACGACTACTATTTAAAACTGGCAAAAGAATAGGCCTAACTGTACCTGATCGAATGCTTTGTCGGAATTGCTCTTGAAGTAGACGTCTGTGTAGCTTTCACACCAGACCAAATCAGTGGGATTTTGACAGGAGGGAATCACTACAATGACTGAATGCATTTTCTGACACATTTTGTCTATGTTGCATAGGTGCATAGCCTCTGGCACATCATGATGTTCCCTGGCTTTGTCTTTAACTACAGGTCCTCCTGTGGTGGGGAACTGAAAAATATACGATTTTTTGTTTGGAAACACCTTCAAAATCTCAACAACAGCAACCCGCCATACCAAGCGAATCTATCGGAAGCCCGGTAAATCGGAAATTTTCCTGAAAATCAAGGACTACCATAGGACGCGACCGGAAATTACACAAATTTACGGCCCTTGCAAAAGTTGCCGAAAATTTCGTACTCGGACAGTACCGCCCCACAACGCAATTACCGATTTAGATTTAGGATTGCGCTTAGTTTTAGGCTCAGGTTTAGAATCAGGATTTAATTTAAACATTAGTTCATGTTGTAGCTTAGCTTTAGAATATATAGTTGGGCTTAAATTAAACAGATCAGACGCCCTACCACGGGGGCAAGAGGTCTTGTATGATTCAGCAGACAGCATTGTCGTCGCGTCAGTTAGTCTTTACTTGCGTCCTGGTCCGACCGTTAAACTGCCATGCTACCGTATCTACTCAATAAATTCGCGTCGAAAACTGTAACCGATTTGAACGAAAAGGGATTCCGATAGATTCACATGGTATAATTAGGGACCGGCAACGGCGGCCATTTTTGCGCCGTACCGCGTGCCTAATTTTCTTCGCGCGTTTTCACCACATTGGTGTCGCGGCGGTCAAAATCATCTTTTTTTAAAAAATGCGGCTAGAAAAGCGCGTTCTTTTTTTATGGTTATTTGTTTTGATTATTTTAACATAACTATTCACCCAAATCGCCTTGGTATACGCTAAGCTGCGGTTGTTTTTGGCTAAAATAAGCGGAAAAACAGCGTCAGTGTAAAAAAAAGTTTATGATCTCAAAAGGTGCGCCCGACGGTAATAAAGAGGCATTGATCATCTTTCGTTTGAGCCATTTTTTTTCGGCATCGATGCAGCCAAAGATCCCGGAAATCAGATTGAAATTTTACATGGTTAAGCATAGGCGGAATTGGTATTTTTTCAGAAAACGAAAGTTTGCTCTTAAACAAAGAACAAATAAAAAAGGTGCGCCCGCTTAAATTTTAGTTTGGGTGTTGCTCTTACTCAAATGACTGAGCATTGGTCTCCTAGGTCCGCCAAAGATCCCGGAAATTAGGTTAAAGTTGATGAGGTCGTTAAAATTAGGGGGTATCGAATACGAACGTATTGGGGATCCTGAGCAGCCCAAAGCCAATGGTTTTAATTTTGCTTCTTTACATTCCTTCAGTAGTTTTGCGTCTCTGCTAATCAATATAAGGTGAATCTTGCTCAGGCTTAACGTGTGTAGTCAATAAATATGGTACAAAAGCGGAAAAAACCTGTAATCGCTTATTCGAGTTAACTTCATATAATTCGTTTTCATTCATATGTCAGTGGAATTTCTTCAAATTTTCAGCATTTATTCATAAGTATGATAGATATGTTTTGCCCAAATTTGAGTTGCATGTTCCAACGCAAACAGGCACAGAAGGTAATCCAGTAACGAATGAAAGTCGGAATTTCTCACCAAAGTACAAACCCCCCTCACCCCCGGCCCATGTATGTTTGGAGGGAAGGCGGAAGGGAAGGGTTGGGGTGTCTGAGCCCAAATTCGGAGTGTGGAGTGCTAAAAACGCTCAAAAACAGCAATTTTGTGCTACAAATCGTATAAAAAGGCTGATTATGCCCCGGGTACCACTTGCAGCTAAAAAGTGCTGTTTTACAAACAATTTTAGTGTCTGAAACTGTAAAAAAAAATTGAGCCAGAAACATCGGGGAGGGAGAGTGGAAAAGATCGTTTTGGTGGGGTACTCCCCTATCTGGGGGGGGGGGGGGTTGTCCCAAGTCAGTGGGAGCGTGGGAGGGGAGCAGAACCCCAGCCCCGCTGTGACATGTACAAATGTACCTGGAAAACACAGGAATACCAGTTCACACTCTACTATTCAGTTCTAGTTGTTCGAGCTACCAAGGTGTTTGGGCTTAGGTGTAGCTGGGGGGGAACAGGGAAGGTCACAAATGGACTATATATTAATTAATTAACTTTCTTATCACTATACGACTCCGGAACGTGCCCTATACTGATGCGTACGCCTTGGGGTATTTTTATATTTGGAAAACAGGCCCTTAGGAGCGTGCCCTGTACAGGCTTAGGCTAAGGCTTAGGGAGCGTGCCCTATACCGATGCGTCCCCTAGGGGTACTTTTATGTTATTAAAACAGGCCTTCCGGAGCGGGCCCTATACTGATGCGTCCCCTAGGGGTATTTTTATATTTGGAAAACAGGCCCTCCAGCATACATGGGCCGGGGGGTAAGGGGGGTTTACCCCCTCGCCGGCCAATACCCGCCTCGGCCGTCCATACATACATACTCCATACCCCCCTCGCCGGCCCCTCCCGAGGTCTCCAGACCCCCCTACCCCCTCCGGATTTTTCTGGCCCATGGATGCCCAGAGCGTGCGCATACTGATGTGTCCCCTAGGGGTATTTTTATATTTGGAAAACAGGCCCTCCAGAGCGTGCCTATACTTTTGCGTCTCTAGTGGTACTTTTATATTTGGCAAAACAGGCCCCCCGGGGCGTTCCCTATGCTGATGTAGTGATCACTAGACTCGCCAGGCGAAGGGCTTTCAAATGATATATAACATGACCGTTTTGGACGATTTTGAAATTTTGGAATATTGCCAAAAAATAATCGATTATCTATATTTATCGATAAAACTTGTTAATTTATAATTAACAATGGTCATTAAAAACATTAATTTCTGTTTGCGATCGGTTCCTGATTTCCGCCCCCCGCAGCTACACCTGGTTCGGTGTTTGTTCGGTAGGTATATAAAGGTGGTAGACGCAGTCCTACAGTCTTGGTATATAAAAAATGTAAAAGAAAATCGCATTGCGATTAGAATGACACCGGTCCCATCAAAATCGGCGCAGGGGTTTACGAGTGACAGTCTGATAAAGTACATCCGTCATATCGGTATGCACGTTGCGGTCAACTTTCTAGGAAGAAAAGGTGGCACGCTGGGTGACGCAGTTAAACGGTCATAACTGGCTTAATATCCGGCCAATTCCGTTCCGGTTTGTTTTGTTAGACTGTATAAAGTGTGCTCTTTTCAATTCTGAAGCCCAATTTCGCCTAGGGGCATTTTGAATTTTCGCGTGCCGGTCCCTAGTATAATTACATGCATGATGGTGTTGCATCTTCTACAGTAGCCATTTTCGAAATAGTTCAAGCACTCAGACGAAACGACCTACTGTACATACGCATAACGATTCTAGAATCATGGATGTTTACCTTGAACTGGACACATCCAGACAGAACGAAGTCGCTCTTATCGTTAGTGTCAAGTTTTCGTGAGAAACGAACGTGCAAGATGCCATCAGAGTAGGATTTTGCAATTGTCTGCACGTCGTCGTATTGGTCTGGCTCGGGAACGCCTTTCCAACGGGTGTAGGCGTCCGACACCGTTATTGTCTGATCGTTTCTGCCCGTAACCGTCACCAAAATTACGTCCAGATTCGACTGAAATCATACATTCGTGTTAAGTCAAGCTTACTCATGTATACTATAAACATACATGGGCCGGAAAAATGGGTTGGGGTAGGCAAAATCCGAAAATTTGGGGGTGGGCCTGCCGGTTTGGTGGGGGTCGCGGCGTTTTTGGCGGGTGGGGTTAGGAACAAAAGTCGGCTTCAGGTGGGTGGGTGGGGTCGTTTGGGGGGTCAAGCCCAAGTTGGGGGTGGGCAAACCCCCCGGACGGCCCGCGGCCCATATGACTGTAAAGTCACCGGTATATAGTAGCAGTACTACGTATGAAAGGGATTGGGAAAAATACAGTATGTTGACCAAAAAATTTCCCGTCGTTGAGTGTTTGGCATTCACCCAAGCTATATTCGTTCTCATTGGAGTGGCTCTGGCCTGGGGCCGGCCGACCAAAATCTGGGCTTCTACTAAACAAAGGTTTGTTACCAGTTTCGACTTTCTGTAACATTCCCTCTCTTTTTTTGGCCGGCACAGTTGGTGTAGTGGTTTAGGCCGCAGAGCCACTGTGCGCGACGTCATGCGCTCATCCTCTCGGCGGGCAAGTTTCTTGCCGCAAAGAGTTGGTCGTCGGCGCAAAGCTCCACCCAGGCCACCGAAAGCTGGTGACAGCGAGCACTGTAGGTAAATTGGGAACCGACTGGATCTGCCGTTGCACCAAAGCCGCTCCACAAAGCATGCCGCGTTGGAGAAGATCTACGATGTCAGAAGCTATCTGAGAGACCAACTATGATGGGAGCCCTATGGCGTATGGGGCACCAGCGGCCGTCGGGAGCTGGCAGCATCATGACGTCAACACACCGGGCGCTCTCAGTGACCGGCACCCAGCAGCATGGCTAGGAGTGGTTGTCAGTGAAAGAAGGGCAACATCCGAGATGACGAATCACGAGGGTCACGAAATGGACCACGAGTCTGATCGTAAGCCGTAAGGCCCCCAAGCACATCGGATCGGATCCCTCTCTTTTATACAGACAGGACTCTGCTGGTACAACACACAACAACAGTTTACATAAGAATAGGCTTAGGTTCAGGTTTAGGCTTAGATTCAGTCAGGCTTAATAACTCTAATACAACGAAAAAGAAAAGTCTGAAGTGGGTAAAGTCGGAACTGGATACGAACCTAAAACAGTAAAAAACAGTTAAAACGACAATTTTCGGTAAAAAATCGTAAAAAAGCGGCTAATTTGGGCTCAAATACAGCTAGAAAAGTGTTGTCTTACAAGCACTAAAATTCGAATACTGAAAATCGCGAAAATTCACTGAAAAATACTAGAAATTAGAGAGAGCTGAATAAAATAGAAAAATTGGAGACAAGGGTAGGAAATGGTCTTGGAAATGCACAGACCGAGGCCTATGCCGGGTGGGGTTCATGAACAGTTACAAAAAGAAGAAAAATCAGAAGAACAAACCATAGCAGGACCGAAGGCCACTCCAGTCCAAAAATAGCCGACTGCATAGCGGCCGCTGACTTTGAGGTCAAAGGTGACCGTGTCCTGCTCCACCTCCCATGCAATATCGTAGCCCGGTCGTCTGAAACTGCACCCGGGCCGGCGAATAATAGGAGTCTGTCTTTCAGCGCCTGATCTTATATTCATGTTTCCAATCAGATTTCGCCTTCTTTTGGGAGCCAGCGTGGACCGGGCGGTCGTGGTGGTCAGCGGTGGTGGCAGCAGTCTCTCTGGTCTGCTTTTGATCGGAAACACGAAATCGCTTGGTTGTTCGGCAGAGGACGGCAGTTCCGACCGAGCGCACAACGTGGTTAGGTTGCACTTTCGCACTCGTTCAGGCTTCTTTCTGTGTATTCGAATCGTGTCTTGACCGGTTATTGGACCGCCCGAATAGGGAAACTGAACAGTATAACTCATACATGTAACAGGTCATCTGCCGAAGGGGGAGGAGGGTTGGGGTGCCGGCGCCGGCCGAGGGGGTCTGAGCCCAAATTTTGGGAGGGGGTTTGGCACTAAAAAACGCTCAAAAATCGAAAAAATCGCAATTTTCGGCTAAATATCGTCAAAAATCGCAAAATTTGGCTGAAATAGCTAAAAAGTGCTGTTTTACGAGCGATTTTGCCAATTTTTGTGTCTGGAATTGCAAAAAATCGCAAAAATTTGCTCAAAAATTTGTTGGCAGAAAATCGGTGGGGGGGGGTCGGAAAAATCGTCTCACGAGGAAACCGGGGGGGGGGGGGGTCTGGCCTACGTCGAATGGGGCAGCCCCATACATGTAGTATGTAGCTGGGTTTTCGGCTGGGGGTTTCCAGATCCCAAATAGGATTTCAGCACTATTTTCAAAGGGAGTTTGAGCGACCTTTTTTGGTTGTGCAAAAGTTGGTTTCAGCGACCTTTTTTGGGCTCAAAACAGGGTTTTGAGGACTAAATATCGGGTAAAAATCCTGTCAGAAGTGCAAAAATGCCCCTTTAAAGCCCTATTTATTGTTTTAAAACGTGCAGAAAATCTTATTTTTTATTAAAAACGTGCAAAAAATCTGTTTTTGCTATAAAACGCGCGAAAAACCTCTATTTTATTCGACATAATACAGCTAAAATGCATTTCTGGAACCCTATTTAGAAATTTTGAAACCCAAATTAGGACTCTGAAACCCTGTTTAGGGTTTCTAAGACCCAAATTAGAGTTCTGGAACCCTACAAGAGCCTCCGAAACCCTATTTAAAGCTTTTGAAACCCTAATTAGGGTTCCGAAACCCTGTTTTGGGTCTCTGAAACCCAAATTAGGGTTCTGGAACCCTATTTTGTGCCTCCAGAAACGTAAATTAAGGCTCCGGAACCCTATTTAGGGCTTCAGAAACCCCAGTTAGTGTTTCAGAGTCCCAAAATTGGGTTCCGGAACCCGATTTCGGGGCTCCAGAAACCCTGTTGTTTTGGGATTCTGAAACTCTTTAGGCTTTACGGTTTCACAAACCCAAATTATGGTTCTGGAACCCTATTTAGGGCTTTTGAAACCCAAATTAGGGTTCCAGAACACTATTTTGAGTTTCAGAAACACAAATTAGGGTTCCGGAACCCTATTTTGTGCTTCCAGAAAAGGAAATCAGGTCTCCGGAACCCTATTTACCTGGGCATGGTATCGATTTACCTGGAAGGTGACGCAATCTTTGGTGAGCGCGTAGTCGTTCATGTCTCTGGTGTAGAGGGGTCTTCTGAAACGCACTGCGATGCCATTGTCTTGTTGGAACGAGTATTCAGTGGTGACGTCATCACTGTGGTCTCTGTGCGGGGCACGGTAGCCTCTGGTGTACCGATCCGTCACCCTCACCTGGCCATTGATGGCTGACACCAGGATGAGATCGAGATTGGTCTGAAATTTCTTCACAGCTTCTCTTACCGAAGACGAAGCATACATGGGCCGGAAAAATCCGGAGCGGGGTATGTGATCTTTCGGTGGAGGGTATAAAATTGCTTTCCCAAAAAAGTCGCCAAAATTTTGGAGGGAATGGGCCGCTGAACGAAATTTTCTGGTTTTTTTTCCAAAAAATCGACAACCAAATTTCTCCCAAAAAAGATCGCCAGAATTTTCGGGCGGGGGAGGGGTAACGCCTACCTCTCCCTCACCCCCAGACCATGGATGAGAGCGAACATAAACGATCACAAAGTACGGAGCATAGCTTTTAGAACAAAATTGTTGTATCCTCCGAGTGTGTGTGTTCTTCAGCGCTTGTTAAGGCGAATTTACTTTGTGGCACCGGTTAGAGTCTCAGGTGAACGAAAATTCAATAAGATTAATGTGAGTAGCCTGTGTTAGGCTAACGTATCAATCTGGTAAAAAGAGCGATACCATTTTTTCTCCAAACGCTACGCCAGTCCAAAAGTCGCCTCTTTGTGGGTAGATCATAGTAAGGTCAAAGGTGATGAAGCTTCTTTCGACCCACCATGAAATGTCGTAGCCATCTTTGCTGAATGTACAGTATTGTGGTGGAGGTAATTCTGGAAAACACTTTCCATCTATAGTACTACATATGCACAGTACACACAGACATGGGCAAGGGGCGCTGAGGCGGTTGACTCCCCCTCAGGCGCTGACCTACTCCCTCAGGCCGCCGCTACACCTTTAAGGAATTGTTAGGAAGAATATTGCGTAGAAAATTATGATAAAAGTATGCCTACATTAGGTATAAATGAGCGCAGAATAGCTTATTCTAACCGATTTTGGCAAAAAATAAGGCTAACTACTTTGACTATGGTAAAAAATCGGACTTTTTGGCTTATCATCCCCTCTCAAAGCCCCCCTCAGCCGCCGGTGCCGCCCTCAGCCCCCTCAGGATTTGAAACTTAACCACTCCCTCAGCCGAAATACTAGGCTAGCCAATGACTGAGTATGCATACGTACCAGTGTGGTGCAATTTAAAAATTTGAAACGCTAGGCAAAGTAATACTATTAGGTAAAGTTGTCACCTAACAAACTAGGCAGAGTAATACTAGGTAAAACACTCAGCTAAGAAACTAATTAATTTGGTAAGGTAATAATACTAGGTAAAGGCCAGAAAAACTAGGTCATACTAGGTAAACGTAAAACGCTCAAAATCAGGTCTAAGCATGATTTTTTATACTCAATAGAAACTGATAAAGTTAGCGGATTTATAATTCACGAACTCGAAATTGTCACCCTTCAAGCAAATTTTTGTATTTTAGTGATTAAATAAGACATAAATTCAATCATTGAAAAGAAAGCAAGAAATTGGAAGCTTTTATGACTGAAAACGCCAAGTAAAACTGAAAACATTAAAGTAGGTAAACTTGTTTATCTAGAAGTACCTAGTTCTTTAAATTTCAAACTAGGTAAAGTGAAACTAGGTAAAAAAGAGTGCCCAGAAGAAACTAGGTAAAGAAACATAGGTACTTTCCCCGAAAATTAACTAGTTAGGTTATACTAGGTATACCTACTGTACGTAGTTTACCTAGATAAAAAGTGCAGCACACTGATACGTACACTGTACAATCGAATTTTGCGACCAGCGCAGCTTTAGGCAGGTTATAGAGGTGCTAAATCTGTACCTTTTGCTTTGATATGTTCCTTCCTGCACTTCTCCAGTTGACATACTCTGACCTTTTCTGGCGTTTTATGATGCTTTCTAACGCTAATGCCATTGGACAGCCAACCACCGGCGTACGGAAACTGAAATGCCAGATCAGTTCTATTATATAGGTAAGGTACGTTATGTCTTCTATACATACTATAAAAAGACAAATCGTTTTTCACGGCAAAATGAATTTTCAGGACCTTGTCACGAGAGGTATCAAGTTAACTAAGGCGGTGATATAAACTGGTTGTGAAAATTCAGGTTTTTAATAGCGAAAAAGTATGCATAAACATGTATTTTGGTTGGACGGAACGCGTTAACTTTCGCCAACCAACTAAACTGCATAATGGAACGTCCCATTCTATTATACATATGTAAATAGTTTCAAGCGGCATAATTTAGCGATAAACACCACCTGTCATATTAGAAACAAATTCTTAACATAGGTTTGACTTAATTGTCATTGCCAACCGAAATCAGACAGCCATCAGATCAGGCAGACATGTAAAGTGGGGGGTCGGCGGAATCGGCCGGTATGGTGTGCGTTGGACATCCCTATGACCCCAAAGTAAAACC
The DNA here is from genome assembly GCA_030248155.1 of Sabatieria punctata. Taxonomy (NCBI): domain Eukaryota; kingdom Metazoa; phylum Nematoda; class Chromadorea; order Araeolaimida; family Comesomatidae; genus Sabatieria; species Sabatieria punctata. The sequence goes on from JASANB010001374.1 coordinate 10,592, forward strand.
CTAAAATAGTTCCGCCCAACTCCCTCTGGGTAGCCAGCAATGGCCATCAGCGGTTCTCTTCGATCCGGCCATTTTCCATAGTAAAACTCGAAAACACACCAAACAAAAATGAATGTTTCTCCGGGGGGCTACCTCGCTCAGACATGTGCTATGCAGCGTTCGAAAGCTCACATCATGAGCTTTCAGAATCTGTAATAAAATTTGTGGCGATTTTTGTTATTTCAAAAATAATCGATCCCGAAATATCGATTGATCACGATTTCGTCAGTTTTCACTGAAATGAGAGTTTCTCTGGGGGGCTACATCAGTCAGACGCGTGCTATGCAGCGTTCGAAAGCTGACATCATTAGCTTTCAGAATCTGTAATAAAATTTGTGGCGATTTTTGTTATTTCAAAAATAACCGATCCCGAAATATCGATTGATCACGATTTTGTCAGTTTTCACTGAAGTGAGAGTTTCTCTGGGGGGCTACCTCAGTCAGATGCGTGCTATGTAGCGTTCGAAAGCTGGCATCATGAGCTTTCAGAATCTGTAATAAAATTTGTGGCGATTTTTGTTATTTCAAAAATAACCGATCCCGAAATATCGATTGATCACGATTTTGTCAGTTTTCACTGAAGTGAGAGTTTCTCTGGGGGGCTACCTCAGTCAGATGCGTGCTATGTAGCGTTCGAAAGCTGGCATCATGAGCTTTCAGAATCTGTAATAAAATTTGTGGCGATTTTTGTTATTTCAAAAATTACCGATCCAGAAATATCGATTGATCACGATTTTGTCAGTTTTCACTGAAATGAGAGTTTCTCTGGGGGGCTACCTCACTCAGATGTGTGCTATGCAGCGTTCGAAAGCTGACATCATGAGCTTTCAGAATCTGTAATAAAATTTGTGGCGATTTTTGCTATTTCAAAAATAATCGATCTCGAAATATCGATTGATCACTATTTTATCAGTTTTCAGCATCTCACTAGAAGTAGCTAAAAAACAAAATGGGATGACCAAATTGAGGTTTTCTGGCACGCCAAATTCATTGGCGACGCCCATTTACAGCTACGATCACGTGATCAATCGATAATCGATACTTGATCGATTATCGATTTTTTGCTATGCAGATGACCTAACTACACAGGCTATGATGTTAGTGGTTTTTGGGCACGCCGATTTCAACCACGATATTGGTTTAGAGCTATCATCGAGTTTTAATTCGATAATCGATATCGATTCATCATCGATTTTTGCTGTGCAACCAAACAAGGCGCAAAGCTATAATGTCAGTGGTTTTCGGGCATGCCGATTTCAACCATTATGTCGTTTTAGAACTATCATTTCAGTATAGTTCGATTATTAATATCGATTGATTATCGTTTTTTTACTGTGCAAATAAACAAACAAACCACAAGCTATGATGTCAGTAAACGGACACCAGCTTAGCTACAACAAGTAATGCAAGAAAACGCATAAGGCGGAAGTTGTTTTATTTTACCCATTCCACATAAAATCGATACTTGACAATCAATCGATATTGATAATCGAACTAAACTGCAATGATAGCTCAAAAACGACATAATGGTTGAAATCGGCATGTCCGAAAACTACTGGCATTACAGCTTATGTGTTTTGCTTTTTTGCACAGCAAAAGATTCGATAATCAATCGATATCGATTATCGAATATCGAATGAAAACGCGATGATGGCTCTAAAACGACATCATGGTTGAAATCGGCATGCCCGAAAACCACTGACATTACAGCTTATGTGCTTTGCTTATTTGCACAGCAAAAAATCGATAACCGATCAAGTATCGATTGATCACGTGATCGCCGCTGTAAATGGGCGTCGCCAATGAATTTAGCGTGCAGAAAACCTCAATTTGTTCATCCCATTTTGTTTTTTAGCTACTTCTAGTCAGATGCTGAAAACTGATAAAATCGCGATCAATCGATATTTCGAGATCGATTATTTTTGAAATAACAAAAATCGCCACAAATTTTATTACAGATTCTGAAAGCCCAAGATGTCAGCTTTCGAACGCTGCAGACCACGCATCTGAGTTAGGTAGCCCCCCAGAGAAATTCTCATTTCAGTGAAAACTGACAAAATCGTGATCAATCGATATTTCGGGATCGATTATTTTTGAAATAACAAAAATCGCCACAAATTTTATTACAGATTCTGAAAGTTCATGATGTGAGCTTTCGAACGCTGCATAGCACATGTCTGAGCGAGGTAGCCCCCCGGAGAAACATTCATTTTTGTTTGGTGTGTTTTCGAGTTTTACTATGGAAAATGGCGGGATCGGAGAGAACCGCCGATGGCCATTGCTGGCTACCCAGAGGGAGTTGGGCGGAACTGTTTTAGGGTTTTACTTTGGGGTCATAGGGATGTCCAACGCACACCATGCCGGCCGATTCCGCCGACCCCCCACTTTACATGTCTGCCCGATCTCGGTTGGCAATGACAATTAAAACCGTATACACACATACATACATGTAACAAACAGGTCGTCCACCGGCGAAGGGGTTGGGCTTGGGCGCTTAAACTTGGCCTTGGGGGACCGGGCCTAAATTGGCAGGGGTATAGCACTAAAAATCGCTGAAAATTGGTTAAAATACCATAATCTCGGTTCAAAATCAATTCGATGGTTTACAGGCAATATTTTCCTGTCTAAAATTAGAAAAATATTGCAAAAAATTGGCCCAGAAAGATCCCTCAGAACAACACAAAGCACACAGGAACCGGGGGTATGTCTCTACCCGAACCGACGGACTAATAATTACTGTAGTTTGGTTTTACTTTGGTTTCTAATAATAGGTTTGCCTTACGTTTTCACCTTTCATTCAATTGGTACTACCTGAAAGTCGGTACAGCCGACGCCCAACTTTTTGTCGTTTCTGTCGTAGGTGATGAGTTTCCGGTAGAAACGGACTTGCAGTAAGCCGTCGTAGAAGCTGCTTTTCTCTACATGTACGTCGCTTCGACGGTCCCGACCAGGAGCTCCGTACCAACCAAGGTACCGGTCACTCAACTGTACTCCTTTCCTGTTGACCAAAATTTGAATAAAATCCATGTCGCTCTGAAACTGTGTGTAATACGTAATAATTAATTACAGCTATGCAATTACAGGTAGTTTAGTGTAGAGATGCGCACGGGCCGGAGGCCGGCACACTTTTGGGCCCGCCGGACCGGGCCGGCAGATCGGCCCGGGTAGGCCAGAATTTGTAAAAGTTTGTATTTGTCGTTGTCTAAAGAAGCGTTACAACCTTGGACAGACGAACTTTTGAATTCGATAAAATCCACTTTACCTATTGTGAAATTTTGCATGGAATTGAATGGTGGCACTCCGCCAGGTCGCTCCGATCACTGGGAAAGGCGCAATTCGCAATTTTCTGAACCCTACTTTTTTCAAGAAATTGAATTTCAAAAATGACGAAAAGTGGATTGTATAATAGTTCTCCACCATTTTAAAAGAGAGATCCCGGTCATACTTCATCTGAATCATTTGAAAGCTCAGAAGACATGCTTTCTTTGCATGGAGTCAGATTATAAATCGGCCAATGATTTGCATAAAGCGGCACATCTGGAAATCACGTGAACCTATATTTTTAACCCCGGACATTCCAACAGTAGTATGTAATGTATAATGGTTTCCCATCAAAATCCAACTATCTTAACTGGCTCCTAATAACAATTTCGGATGCTAAATGGTTTCCAATACCATTCCAGGTCCGAACCCGATGCCTGTCCAAAAATCCGTTCCATGCGACCATTTGACAAGAAGGTCGAAGAAAATCTCTCCGTCACTCACTTCCCAGCTGATCTTGTAATTTTCTCTCGCGTACTGGCACTCTTGCTGGCTTGAAACTTTAGCAAAATATTACAGGGTGTGCCAAAAAAAAACAACCCAGCAGATTTTTCGCTGTAGCAACCGCAAATCTCAACCGATTTGAATGAATCCTTTTTTAAATGAAAGATAAGTAAATCCTCAAAAGACTGCTGAAATTTTCATTAATGTACTCTGCTTAGTTCCTGAGACATTGGCTCTCAAAATCAAAACAGTGATTTTGGCAGTGAACAAGAGGGATTTTTTTATTATTCTGCACTTCGTAATAAAACGGATTCCTTCTACTGCTAAGGGCTCTTGGAGGCTTTACTGGTGACAACGAAACTCGGTTTACTTCAACACTAAAGTATCATTAGCCCTAGCATTAGGAATCTGCTTTATTATGAAATGCATTTGAATCGCTCTTGTTCTTTGCCAAAATCTGCTTCGACTTAAAAGGCAAATATCTCAAGAACTAAACTGTGAATCTCAATAAAAATTGCACCAATCTTTGAAGAATTTATTAGTCTTTGATTCAAAAAAGGATTCATTCAAATCGGTTCAGATTCATGGTTGCAAAAGTAAAAAATCTGCTGGGTTGTTCTTTATCACTCTTGTTCATTGCCAAAATCTCTGTTTTGACTTTGAGGACAAATATCTCAGGAACTAAGCAGGCTATCTTAATAAACGGTACATCAATCTTTCAAGAATATATTTACCTTTCATTTAAAAAACGATTCATTAAAATCGGTTGAGATTTGCGGTTGCTACAGCAAAAACTCTGCTGGGTTGTTTTTTTGGCACACCCTGTATATTAAAATCAGCTGGGTGATGTTGAATTGCACTTACCAGAATTTATGAGCATCGCCAGAATGGCAACAGCCTTGAAATTTATGGCAATCATTATGTTTGTAGTACAGTGGTAGAAAAGACGCTGTAGTAGCGTGACGCAGTGCTCGGATATCAATAGACACTTTATCATCCGTCATTTTTTTGGCTTTAGGCAGTCGGGGGCGTCGTTCGCACATCTCCAAAACTGGTTGCTTCTTTAAGATTTCTCTTTTTGCTTGTCATTTTTAATTTGCGAAAGAAAACTGAACGTATTCTGGAGCCCCAACCGAAGGAGATGCTTGACGAAGATAACGGAAAGTACATTAGAAGGCTATTGTGTACTGTATGTAGTGAAAGATATGTGTCTCTATATTTACGTATATGATAGCAAATTTAGACTTTAAGAACGCATTTTAAAGCCATTCTGAGAATAAAATAGTCAGATGTAGTATATAATTCATTAGTTACAGACTTTATCTTCCTACCTACACCGCAAAGGGGTGTACCCACCCTACACACCCTGGATCTGAGTTACTGTTGACACTACGTATATTTGTGTCAAATTTGATTGAATTCCGTTCACATAGTCACTCACCGCTACAGACGAAACGTGGAACACTTGGCTGGGACAGCTTGTATTTTGAGCGATTGATAATAATAAACAGACAGTTACGTACAACGCAATAATTCGACATGCTAGCTACAGTACATTAGTGCGCTGCTTTTTGAAGAGAATGAGAAAACTAAGGTAGCCAGTTTAGTAAAAACACGGATTTATAAAGGACAACTAAGCGTATGCCTAGAGCTCTCGAGAAGAACTGCGGAAGGTAAAGCATGTAAGAAGGCTGGACGGCGGAGTCGGGCCTAAAAACAGCTGTTTCCGTACCCCGATGGGGATTGGAATATGATGGGGGCCTGACTTCATATTACGTAGAGTTCTAGACACATGGAGTGATGACTTCGTTTTCCAGTTACCCATTGTAGGATATACACAAAATCAATACTGAACATGAACAAATAGAAACAGGCCAAAATGACAAGTTTTAATGTACGTCAAGTATAGTAAATTGATACAAACTACAATGTAGAAGTTGGTGATGCGAGCACTAATAATTCTAAACTGCAAATCATGACCAGAGTACAGCACGGGTGATTACTTAGTTGCGGAGTGACATAACGACATCATTGAGCAAACCATACATGTACTAGGGGGGTTTGGGGGGGTTACCCCCCTGCTGGAAAGGCCAAACCCCCCCTCACCCCGAGACAGGTTAAGGGACCCCCCCCCCCCCCGACCAAAAATACAAGTGGTGGTAGTGGCTCCAGTATTAACAAACTGGGTCAGAAATCACTAATTTTTAGCCAAAAATTCACTTGAAAAGCCTTTGGAAACCGAATTTGGCGTTTCCACTGCTGATATTTAAGAAAAATCGGTGTTTTTGGAAGCTCTTTTTGTCATTTTTTGCTTGTTTTTAGCTTTAAAACGCTATTTGGCAGCTTAAAATAGCGATTTTTAGCGTCCTTACTGAAAAAAACGTGCTAAAAACGCATTTCTAGGCGTTTTGGAGCTTTTTGAAATTTGGGACCCCCCACCTGGGCGAAACCCCACCTCGACCCCCCACCTGAGGAAAAACCCCCCCCCTACCCCCCTCCCCCCCGGTCGGCCCGGAGCTGTTACATGTATGAGGAAACGGTGGCCCGGCTTTACCAAACCGGCTCGCTGACCGAGTCTCCCTGCGAGGCAGACATGGGCTAGCATTTCGGCTGATGGGGGGTAGAATTTTCAATTCCTGAGGGGGGCTGATGGGGGGTAGGAGCGCCTGATGGGGGGCTGAGGGGTGGTAAGCCAAAAAGTCCGATTTTTGGCGAAAATCAGGGTTTTTTGGCTTATTTTTCATTAAAATAAGTTAAAATTAGCTATTCTGAGCTCATTTACGCCTATTCCAGGCATATTTTTATCATAATTTTCTATACGAAATTCTTCCCCAAAAATTCCTGATGGGGGGTAGCGGCCAGCTGATGGGGGGTAGATCAGAGCCTGATGGGGGGCCAACCCCCCTTCAGCCCCCCCTTTGCCCATGTCTGCTGCGAGGGCCATACTCCCATACAAAAATATTGGCGACTTCTATTAAGGAGGTCGCGAATTGTATGGATATTCAGTGACTTTTGAGGGGGGTTTGGCCTTTCCAGCAGGGGGGTAACCCCAAAACCCACCTAGTACATGTATGATCTCGGACACTGTGCCCTTCTTTCACTGCCAAGCCACTCCTAGCCATGCTGTTGGGTTCCAGTCACTAAGAGAGTGCCTGCCGTGCCGCTATGACCGCTCCCAACCGCCGCCCGACCGCCCAGTGGCACTAAACCGGTATAGGCCGTATTGCTGGTTTCTCAGACAGCCCCTGACGTTGTTGATCTTCTATTCCTCCAACACAAGCATGCTTTGGGGAGCGGCTTTCGGTGCTTAGGCAGATCCAGTTGGTTCCCGTTTACCTACTCGCTGTAACCAGCTTTCGGTGGTCTGAGTGGAGCTTTGTGCCAACGACCAACTCTTTGCGGCAAGCAACTTGCCGCGCCGAGAGGATGAACGCACGACGTCGCGCACAGTGGCTTTGCGGCGGCCGAAACCACTACACCAACTTACCCGGCGAAAGAAGGCATAAAATCAATTTAACTTTTAACTTGAAGAAAAACGAACAGCTTGTAACTAAAAAGAAGCGAGATCGCCTGCTGCCAAGGCGCAAAGCAAACACACTGGCCGCCGGCGGGCGGCAGTAGCCTACAATCAGTAATGCGCCAGAGCCTAGTGGCGCAAGTTGCTGCTCCAAATCTTTCGAACTCTATTATACATAATTACAACGGGACGGGGGACCTGTATTGCTGCGAGAATAATAAATGCGGTGGTGAATTTAAACCACGGCCGGGCCATGATTGCGTTTACTGAAGTGTTTAAGGAAGCTGAAAACGACAAATAACACGATGATCAAGCGATTTTTCGTTAATTCAGTTCAAGTCAAACAACCATAAATCTGACATGAAAAGTGGTGGGTCGGCGGGTTGTCATTGCGAGAGATATCCCAGTAGGGTTTCCTGACACGATGATTTCAACTGTCACGCTTACAATTGGCTACGATCACTGCAGAAATCGATATTGATTGATTGTCGCTTTTTCAAGCAAGCAATGCTAGCATACTAACATAATCACGTCAAAAACAAAGAAAACAACGACAAAGCTGTGAAGTTGGCCAAAGATTTAGTTTTAGTTTTAAAGACCTAACAACAAACTAACTTATTAGCAAAGTACGAATATACAAACTGTATATGACTGTGAGAAAAACCTTAATCCGACTCTTCAATCAAAACCGGAAGGGGGCAATTCACAATCATCATCTCTAACGTTTCTGACTGGGCTTGGTCAAATGTTTGCTTATGGTGCCTTCAGGCGGCGCCTTTTTGTGCCTGCGGGTTCAGAGATCTTCTTTGCTAAGTCACTCTGATTTCCCTCAAATTCTCCTCTAATATAAGAACGTAACAAATTCTTGATATCTGCGTTATTGCAGTTTACCGGCATTGTACAAGAAATTACGAGCGCGAAAGACAAAGCAACACAGAACAAGGGATTGACAACAAGGCTCGCTGAAGTTAGGCTGCGCTTGCGAACCGCCAAACTAACTATAATACTTGCGACGATCCAAGCAAAAATTTGCATAGAACTAACTAAAACGAAGGTTCAAAATCACTAAAGTAAACGTTTATTCGAAGTTTAATTAATGCGTAGAGCTACTAGAAGCACTGAACAGCATTCAGAGGCATACATGTAACAGGGGGGTCTGGGGGGTCGGCCCCCCACCCGACTTAGGCCAGACCCCCCCGGATGGGGACCCCCCCCCCCCGAGACGATTTCACCGACCCCCCCCCCTCCGATTTTTCTGGCAAGTAAATTTTCGAGCAAATTTTTGCAATTTTTTACACTTTCACACTCAAAAATTGCCAAAATCGCCTGCAAAACAGCACTTTTTGCCAAAAAATTGCGATTTTTCTCGATTTTTGAGCGTTTTTTAGTGCCCACCCCCCTCCCCCAAAATTTTGGCTCAGACCCCCCCGGCCGGCGCCAGACCCCCCCAACCCCCCTCCCCCATCGGCGGATGACCTGTTACATGTATGTTCAGAGGGACTTAGATTTAGATTTAGATTTATTTGACAGAAAAAAACAAAGAATGAACTGTTAGAATAACCAGCATACTGTAGCATGCCGCTAGATGACAGGAGGGCTGGGCCGATCGACCGGCTCAAGGCCCCCCCTCAAAAAACTTGATAGATCAACTGCGGCCAATTTAGTACGAAAGTTTTGGAGGGATGAAGCATTTACAACGTCTCTAGGTAAGTTGTTCCAAATTGGAACAACTCGACTCGCGAAGAAGTTTTTGCGCAGTTCTAGACGAGTATGCATAACGTATATCTTAAAGTTATGCCCCCTAGTACCCCTGGTTGGTGCCCAGGTAAAAAAGTCTTCCATCGACAAATCCACCATGCCACTGACCATCTTAAAGACCATAATTAAGTCTCGCACAATTCGACGTTCCTCTAATGATTTCATTTTCAGGAGAGCTAGACGCTTGGGATATGTGTAGCCTGACCTGACATCCCTGGCAGGCGCCGGGTAAACAATTTCTGGACCCTCTCAACCAAATCAATATCACCCAGCAAATATGGATTCCAGACCTCAGACGCGTACTCTAGCTTAGACAAAACAAAAGTATTATACATTTGAAAAAGGAAAGGAGTGCTTCTAGTGTGAAAAACCTTGAAAATCAAATTTATTGATTGAAAGCCATTGCGAGCAATTTTTTGACAGTGTGCAGAAAATTTAAAATCAGAAGAAATAGTGACGCCCAGGTCTACTATGTGGGTACATGTAGGGAGAGTGTGTCCACCTAACTCAAACGATGTAGTTGCATTACCGTAACCTAAATGTAATACTGAGCATTTTTGTATGGCTATGTATGTCCAATTGCATTCGTGTTGCCCATGCATAAACACGATTTAAATCATCTCTGAGATTGTAGTTTATGGAACCCCTATCTGTTGCAAAGTAAAGTTTTGCGTCGTCTGCATATAGTTTAAGTTGAGAAGATTGCACTACTGTATGAAGGTCGTTTATATAAATTAGAAATAACACTGGACCTAACAAGCTACCTTGTGGTACTCCAGAAGTTACAGGCCTTTGCTCAGAAACTTCTCCATCTAAACTAACGTACTGTCGTCGACCGGTCAGGTACGATTTCAGCCAATTTAACAGTTTACCAGAAACACCAACATATCTTAATTTACAGAGCAGCTTTGAGTGGGAGACACTATCGAATGCTTTTGCTATGTCTAAATATATCACATCAACCGTTTATTTGGCATCTAATGACTTCGACCAGTCATTTAGACAAGACAAAAGTTGAGTTACAGTAGACCTTTTGCTCAAAAAACCATGTTGCTCATCTGAGATAACATTATTGGTTTTTAGGAAATGCACTAACGTTTCCCTAATTATAGATTCGAAAACTTTGCTGGATGCATTTAAAAGACTAATCGGTCTATAATTTTTAACACTGGCGCGAGCGCCCTTTTTGTGGAGTGGCATTACTTTGGAAGTTTTCCAGGCGGACGGACAGGTACCTGACGCAAAAGACAAACTAAAAATACGCTCTAGAGGAAAGGCTACGACTGCAGCTAGTTTACGCAGGAAAAATTGCGGAATTTCATCTGGACCTGCAGACCGTTTGTTAGCCAGAAATAATAAATGGTCAAAAACAATTCCCGTGTCAATTTTAACGTCAACTAGTGAGTTTGTAGGAGGGACAGCGGGTCTATCTAGCTTAATCCCATCATCAACAATGAAGACAGAAGCAAAATGTAAGTTAGATGCGATCTAATAAAGCGCCAAAAACGGCTATCAGATTTAGCCTGCAAAACAGCTGTTTCTTCGTTAAATTTGTCCCGTCGTTTTAGTCTACGTGACTCAGATACAGCTGCTAACCAAGCTGTGCGTCTGTCTGCGTTTGGGTTTCTTTTATATTGGTCGTGCAGTTTTCTTTGTCGTTTATGAGCTTTCCTAGTGGCTGGCGACCAGCAAGAGTTCTTGGTCCGAAATTTACGTATGGGAACGTATTTTTCTATCGCTAAACCTATTGTTTCACTAAAAAGTGACCAAAATTGATCTACATTCGTACATGCATCAAAAGCAGTGACCCCAGACCTCCCAGTGTCTTCCGGGGTGCCCCAAGGCTCTATACTCGGTCCTTTACTTTTTATATTATATATAAATGACCTGCCTGACCTTATTACTAACCGGAGTCTAGAATTTAAATTATATGCTGACGATGTGAAACTTTATGCGGAAATCTCGAGCTCTGATTCTTTTGAAGTCATTCAGACTGCTTTAAACCGTATTTTAGAATGGGCTAATACGTGGCAATTGAGTTTGGCTGTGACAAAATGCCAGGTTTTAACAATTTCCAGGCAAATGAATCCACTCTCTTTTCCTTATTTTACAGAAAACCAAGAGTTGGCTAGAGTAGAGGTAGTGAAAGATCTCGGGGTTCTAGTGAATACTAAATTGAATTTTTCCGATCACTGCAATCAAGTGGTTCAAAAAGGCTTTTCAAGGTTAAATCTTATGTTCAGAATTTTGCAATTTTCAGACCTCGAAGATCTTATTAAAGCCTATAAAACGTATATTCGTCCTTTAGTTGAAACCGCCACAGTCATTTGGTCGCCATATACGGCTAGAGATATTTCGAAAATTGAAAGTTTGCAGAGGAGTTTTACTTTTCGTTTGTTTCGTAGATTCCAATTTCCATACGCTAATTATGCAAATAGATGCAAAATTTGTAACTTAGAAACCTTGGAAATCCGTAGGTTGAAACACGACGTCATTTTTATGTATAAAATAGTACACGGATTAATTAGTACGGAAATTCGCACACGTCTCCAGTTTGACAGGTCGGGTACTAAACTTAGTCCTTTCTACGGTAGCGATTGGACGTCTAACTCTTTCCTTTCACGTGTCATTACGAATTACAATAATATTCCTGAAGAACTTAGAACGCGATGTAATTTACGTAGTCTGTCAGAGTAAACGTAAATTCCGCAGAATTTGTTGAACTGGTGACTCGCTAGGGTATTGTGAGTGTTTGTGTTTGTGATCGGGGTGTTCCGTGCTTGTGTCACCCCCTTTTGCTGTTACTAATTTGTCCTCCGGGACTAGTCATTTTGTTCTTTTCTGATAAAACTTCATTCATTCGTTAAATTTGTCCCGTCGTTTTAGTCTACGTGACTCAGATACAGCTGCTAACCAAGCTGTGCGTCTGTCTGCGTTTGGGTTTCTTTTATATTGGTCGTGCAGTTTTCTTTGTCGTTTATGAGCTTTCCTAGTGGCTGGCGACCAGCAAGAGTTCTTGGTCCGAAATTTACGTATGGGAACGTATTTTTCTATCGCTAAACCTATTGTTTCACTAAAAAGTGACCAAAATTGATCTACATTCGTACATGCATCAAAAGCAGTGACCCAGTCTACTGCATTTAGAAATGAAAACATGCCAACTAAATCAGCTCTGTCAAAATTTCTAAAAATGTTACATTTCTTCTCAAAATCAAAGGGACCAACTAAACCTGTTACACCAAAGTGATCAGAGTTTGCAAGGGGCGAAACTACCTTTAATTTAGTCATAAGCTCAGGTTCATTTAGAAATACAAGATCGAGAATGTTTCCTTTTTCATGGGTTTTTTCGAGTACGGTCTGGGTCAAGCCATATTCTAGCATAGCATTAAAGAAATCTTTGCTTGGTGCTGAGAGGGCTAGATCATGATCAGTCCAACGTATTTCTGGATAATTAAAATCACCTAATATCATTAGTGGTGTTTCGTCTAACATGCAAGACCCAATGTGTTCAACAAGAGAGTCAGTGGCCTGGCCTGGCGGACATTGCCCGATGGAGTCCGATAGTATAATCCAATACGAAAAAACTTTCGATTATTTTGTGCATACAAGTCCACCCAAACTGCCTCAAAAAATTCCTCACTTGTAGCTGTAATCAAGTTAAAGTTGAGAGCTTTTGGAATCAATAGAAGTGCACCTCCGCCTGGCCCAATCCTCACTGCATCGTCGGCACGTACAGGAATGTGGGTGTCAAGAATCGAACCGAAAAGAACGTCACTCACAGAACTACGCAGAAACGTCTCCGTAACTGCAATAATAGCGTTAGTGTTAACAGAACAAACGTACGTCAACTCCAACAATTTGTTGCCTAAACTTCTAGCATTGAACAGCAAAAATGGCAAAAACATTACAGTCTGTTTACAGTAGCTGGTGGTCACTCGTTTCCCTGTTTAAACTCCTTTACCACAAACCGACTTCCCTGCTTCACTCTCTCAACAATCACTCCGTCACGAATCAGCAGAGTACGGTGGCGGTTCTCCTCACGCAGTTCACTCAGTTTGTCTCGCAATGCTCCTTCCTCACGTCGTTGTATGTCAGTAAGATCGTGACGGAAGAACGCCTCACTAATACCCGCCTTAGCCAACGCATCTTTCTGATTGAACAGAGTCTTACGTTTGTCCCACGGATTCGACATCTTCACTTTTATTGGGCGGTTTGGGTTTCTCTGACGATGGCCAGTCTGACCCATGCGGAAAATCTCAGTAATCGCAGATGGAAGAGCTCCAGCATTCGAAACCACCTTCTCCACCAACTCTCGGTCGTGCTCGTCGGTAGACTCAGGAAGATTGACCAAAACCAAATTGTTGGCCTTCTCTCGTCGTTGTTGCAGTTCGTCAAAGGCAGAAACAATCGAGTCAGGTGTCATGTCGAATCATGGAGAAAGTTCAAACGCCATCCGGACGTACCACTCTCAAACAATTTGATCCGGAAAACTAAAAGCACCCAGGCAATGTAAGTATCTGTCTTTTGTCCTGCTCAATGCCCACTCTCTTGCCAATAAGTTAGCTAGTTTTGAATTTATGCTTTCTAATGAGTACATTAATAATGTTGTTTGTGTAACTGAAACGTGGTTCTCTGAAAACATTTCTTCTGCCTCTCTAAGCAACTGTGGTTTTTCTGTGTTCCGTCGGGACCGCTCAGAGAAGCGTGGTGGTGGAGTTTTAGTTCTGGTACCAGTCAGCATACCTTGCACCTTAGTCTTCTCCGAGTCACTTCCCGACTTTGATGCTATTGTGTGTGATCTCAGTCTAGGTTCTCGTTTTATTCGGCTGTGTGCGGTTTATCGCCCTCCCAATCAAAATGACTCTGGCCTACTGTTATTTTAATAGTGAAATTTTATTTTAATTTAATATTAATATAATAGAACTAGCCGATTTTAATTTTAATTTAATATTAATATAATAGTCCCCTGTTAGTTTTAATTTAGATTTAATATTAATACTATTAAATAACAATTTTAATAGTATTTTAATAGCATTTTAATAGTAGATTATAAAATGGACTTAAAAAGTATTGGACACACTTTAGCGAATTGGTGAAACAACATCTTTTGCTTGAAATTGCTAGTGAAAGTTGAAAATTTAATCAGAGATCCAACTTAGAAGCATTTTTCTCTGTAAATTCATGACCATTCTTTTTAAAATGACTTTGTCTGAACATGGTTTTAAGCATACATGTAACAGAGGAGTCTCAGTCTGGGGGTCTGCCCCCCACTCGAGTTAGGCCAGACCCCCCCCAGGATGGGGACCCCTCCCTCGAGACGACTTTTCCGACCCTCATTCCGATTTTTCTGGCAACTAATTTTTTGAGCAAATTTTTGTGATTTTCTGCATTTTCAGACACAAAAATTGCCAAAATCGCCTCTGAAACAGCACTTTTTAGCTGTATTTCAGCCCAAATTAGCGATTCTTGACGATTTTAGCCGAAAAATTGCGTTTTTGCGATTTTTGAGCGTTTTTTAGTCCCCAACCACCTCCCAAAATTTGGGCTCAAACCCCCCGCCTGCGCCAGACCCACCAACCCTGTTCCCCTTCCGCAGATGACCTGTTAAGATATTGAAATTGCATTCGAACAGAACCTAGGCATTAAAATTTGAAAGTAAAAATAGTCAAGTTTGAAAATATTGATGCATAGTTATAGAGACATTTTTGACAGGAAAAGACTGTTACATAGGTTATTGAGTAGATTAAGGTCCTTTTGTCAGTCATGCCTATTACTGAGAAAAGTTCCACAGTTTCCAAGATTCGAGATTCAGAGGGCTGTTAGACACCTTCAATTTTTATCATTTTCTGAGGTAAAATTCTGATAAAATTCTAGTATTGTAGGTAACTCCTTCATTGTCAAAAAAGGTCAAACTATTAAAATGCTATTAAAATACTATTAAAAATAAATTTTAATATTCAGCCCCTCTTTGTATTTTTAATTTAATTTAATATAATAGTAGGCCCTCTATTTTAATATTAATATAGATTTAATAGTATTAAAATAGCACTATTAATAATAGTTTTATTTTAATATTAATATATTAAAATAACAGTACTCTGGCCCGATTATAGACTTCCTGAACAAAGTACTAGAGGGCGCTAAACCTACACTGCTTGTTGGAGACTTTAATTTACCTCATATTGAATGGGAATCAAATCTGGCCCTTCCTAATGCCTTACCTATTGAACGTGCTTTGCTGAATTTCTTTGCTGTTAGTGGTTTCTCCCAGACAGTGTATGAGCCGACTCGTAATAATCACATACTTGACTTAGTTCTTCATAACGAACCCTATTTAGTTTGTAATACCAGAGTTTGCGAACCTTTTTGCGGTAGTGACCACTGTACTGTTAGATTCGAATGCGGTCCCCTTAACTCTGTTCCATACTCTGCAAATTTTCAGAAATCCTTTTTACGTGCAGATTACGGTGCAATTGGTAGTGCTTTGGAATGGATTGACTGGCCAACTGTGTTTGCCAACTGTATCACCACTGAGCAATTTTGGTCTAACTTTCTTGGAATTCTAAACCATTTGATTAACCTTTTCGTACCCAGTTCTGGACAGAACTTCAAAAATATACGATTTACTAAAAGATCTCATAAGCTATTTTTGCGGCAAAAACAGTTCCATCGGCGGTTCAAAATGTCTAACGGAGACAACTCTGATGCGCTTTATAGGAGTTGGAAATCTGCAGCTACAGATTTCAGACGTCACTGTGTGAAAGAAAAATTGGACAGGGAGCAAAGGGTTCTTTGCAATAGAAACGATAAAACTTTTTGGTCATATGTAAATCGCAGACTTACTTGCCGTCCCGTAATGCCTATTCTTAGAAACAATGGTAGAGAAATTGTTTCTAATGCCGACAAGTGCTCAATTTTAAATCAGCAGTTTTCTTCTGTGTTTACTAGAGATGATGGTATTCCTCTGGACTTTGGCAGCAGAACTCTGGAAAAGCTTTCCTCGGTTCTGTTTACCCCTGATGCACTGTACTGTATATTGGAAGATATACAACCCAAACTGTCCGCTGGACCAGACGGAATACCAACAATCTTTCTAAAACGACTCTCACTCTATTTATGCGAGCCTTTGTGTACTATAATGCGAGTTTCAATGTCAACTGCTACCCTACCCAATGATTGGCTCACTGCCAATGTTACGCCCATTTATAAATCTGGAAACTCAAGTACGCCTGTTAACTATCGACCCATTAGCCTTACATGTACTGCATGTAGACTGATGGAGAAAGTAATCAAGGGCAGGATTCTTGAGTTTTTCTTAAATTCTTCTGTTATTTCTGAAACCCAGTTTGGTTTTCTTTCAGGTAGATCAACCGTTGCTCAGCTTCTTAGCTGCGTCAACGATTGGTCTATCTGTTTAGACAAGCAGACACCGGTGGATGTCATCTACCTGGATGTGGCTAAGGCGTTCGATACCGTAAGTCATCCTAAACTGCTGCAAAAATTAAAGGGTTATGGTATTTCTGGGGAACTTTTTGATTGGCTGCAGGCCTTCTTGAGCAATCGAAAGCAACGAGTACGTATTGAAGGATCAACTTCTGATTGGGCAAATGTACAATCTGGAGTTCCTCAGGGGTCGGTCTTGGGCCCGGTTCTATTCCTCATTTATATAAATGACCTTCCAGATGTTCTTAAATACTGCAAAATCAAGCTTTTTGCTGATGACTCTAAAATTTACTTTTCAGTCCCAACGTCAAATGATAATACAGCAGTGTTGGAAGATCTAACTGCGGTTTTCAATTGGGCTAAGGTAATGCAGTTGAACATTGCTCTGCACAAATCCTCAGTTCTCCATCTATACCCCCGTTTGAATGCAATGTATGATTACACCATCGATGGTGTAACCATACCCTCATCCAATTGTGTACGCGATTTGGGTGTTTTTGTTACTCCAGATTTAAAATTTTCCACCCATTGCAACGTTATTGCTAAAAAAGCACGTACAGTTGCTAACTTAATTTTGTCTTCCTTTGTGACTAAAGACCCCGATTTTCTTATCAAGATGTTTAAAACCTTTGTGCGTCCAAAATTAGAGTACGCCACTCAAGTATGGTCCCCATATTTGGTAAAAGACGTCCAAACTATTGAATCAGTTCAAAGATTTTTTACTTCCAGAATTCCTGGATTCAGTGCACTCCCGTATGAAGCTCGATTAATAGCAACAGGGCTTCAGTACTTGGATATCCGACGGATACAAGCAGATCTTGTATTCGTTTATAAGCTTTTACATGGCCAAATCGACTTACCCTTTGACCAATTTTTCTCTATCTGTCCTGCAAGTTCTACTCGTAGTCATGCATTTCAACTTTCGGTTCCGACCGCACGAACCAATGTTAGACAGTACTCATTTGCATCTAGAGTTGTGCCGATATGGAACAGTCTCCCTAGCAGTGTGATACACTCTCCTTCTGCAACATGCTTTAAAGAGGCAGTCAGTCACCTAAATTTATCGCGTTTTACTAACCGATAGGGCTGAGTTATAAAACAGCCTTGAGCTAACTCAGTCCTTCTTCCCTCGTTATTATGATCTGCTCTGTAGAGTATTTGTGATACTGTATGTATACTGTGCATTGTCTGGGAAGTAAACTTCTTCTTCTTCTTCTTAATGTCAGCGTTTGAGGTCGGCTGACCACTCTCAAGGCGTGTCAGGCTTTCGCGCAGCTCTGCATTTTCCTTCCTCAGTTCGTTGTTCTCTTGACGCAGCTCTTTCAACTCTGAGAAAAAGCGTTCCTGGCCATTTAGTAACGCTTTTACGAGCTCCAAGATCTCCGACAGAGAGGGATCAGGCTGAGACAAGCTTTTCTTTGACATCTCATGAAGCAAAAAACAACAGACACGCAGTCAAGTGTAGGCGTCTTTTTACAGCGTGTGGCTAGCAGCGTAAAACCGGTCAACCGCTCAGCACGAGCGCAGCGCGATAGAGTTGGTGAGCGCTTAACAGTGTTGTACTAGTGTATTTCCAACAACAGAACCGAAAATATACATTGTTCCGTACTTTGGAAACCCGCAACCGCCGAGTTTCCAAAAGTTTCGATTTTAGCAATACAGGGGGCCTTGCCCAACAACTTTTTGCTTGAAAAAGTTGGACCGGTTGTGTGTAGCTGCTGTATAGTTAGGAAGGAATAAGGAAAGTGTTTAGTGCGCCTCATGGCAAACGTCGGAGATGACTGCTACTTTTTCTACTATTCTACTTGTACAAAGGTAGAAGTTTATTCGTATATGGCGCAGACACAACAACGGCATTCGTATAACAGGGGCCCCTACCTAATTAATCCTACAAGGCGGCGGTCGAGTGGCCCCGCCGTACCGCGTTCCATTAAAATGCCGGCCGACATATACAATAGCGTACACGTTCAGTTAACGTGTGTAGCTCATGCGCCCACTAGATTCGATTTCATTGGTATGCTATGCACTTCTATCTGTGCTAGGGTTTCCAAAGTGTTGTTGATTGTCTCAGGAGTCATCAGGTTGTGTTAGGCGCAATCTGTTCATAGATGGTATTTTATAAGCCACCCACTCACTCGTCCGTGTGAATGATGGTACTGAGCCGAGAGCCATCTGTTGCTGGATCAACTGCGTACCTCATCTCAATACTTCAAACGATCTCAGTTCGGTATTCGGTAGGTAGAAGCAGACATGGGCAAAGGGGGGCTAAGGGGGGTTGGCCCCCCATCAGGCTCTGATCTACCCCCCATCAGCCGGCCGCTACCCCCCCATCAGGAATTTTTGGGAAGAATTTTGTATAGAAAATTATGATGAAAGTATGCCTGGAATAGGCGTAAATGAGCTCAGAATAGCTAATTTTAACTTATTTTAATGAAAAATAAGCCAAAAACCCTGATTTTCGCCAAAAATCGGACTTTTTGGCTTACCACCCCCTCAGCCCCCCATCAGGCGCTCCTACCCCCCTCAGCCCCCCTCAGGAATTGAAAATTCTACCCCCCATCAGCCGAAATGCTAGCCCATGTCTGGGTAGAAGCAGTGGCATACAGTCAAGTCAAACCTTGTGAATGGAACATTTGGCCTTCCGATCGTTCATGTTCCATTTAGCGAGTTGTTCCATTTGTCGAGGGTTCCATTTACGAGCTTCAACTGTATGTAGCTGAAACCATACTACGCACTGAAGTAGATCTATGCATACTTTACACAAAAGTGAACACACTGAATAGATTGGCCGCACGATGCAAAACACAAATTTATCTGTGAACAGATTGTGCAGTGCCACTACCATGATGATGGAAGACTAATGAATGAGACTGTGCACACCAATCAATCGAATCTAGTGGACCTATGAGCTACACGCATTAGCTGAACTGAACTGTGTAGACCATTCTAAATATTGGCACTGGTCGGCCGCCACTTTAATCGAACGCGGTACGGCGGGGCCAGTCCGCCGCCTAACAAGTGAATTGTTTGTTTGCTTTGCATGGTGAATCGGTCAGTAATGTTTCGAATAAATTAACGCATCGGCACGGCACGGCAGAGCTTATCAGACCAGCAGAAACCAATTCTGCCTATTCTTTAACCTGTTTTACCGCTGAGATATATACACTAATTTATTAACCAACCATACAGTTAACAGGGGGTCCGGGGTCTGCCCCTACCCGACGTTATTAAGCCTGACCTCCTATCGACGGGAATCCCCGGAGAGATTTTTTCAACCCCCACCGATTTCCTGGCAAGTAATTTTTTCCAGCAATTTTTACATATTTTTAATTTCAGACGCTAAAATTGCTAAAATCGCCTGTAAAACAGCACTTTTTAGCTGTATTTGACTTGAGCCCAAATTGCGATTTTTGAGCGTCTTTTTAGTACCCAAAACGCCCCTCCCCGCGAATTTTGGTTCAGAACCCCTAGGCCGGCGCCAGACCACGCAATCTCCTGCCCCATTGCCGGATGTCCTGCTACATGTATGGTGTAACATTCGGTAGAGTGGTTAGTCAATTAGGGAAAACGCAAGCTGGCAGGGGGAATCTCCCTGGGGGTGAAAAGAAATTAAGGAAAAGAAAATTACCGATTATTCTGAGAATCAGAATAATCGATAAAGGGGTATGAGACCCCATACATGGGCCGGGGGGTAAGGGGGGTATACCCCTCCCCCTCGGCCGGCCATACCCCCCACCCCAGGAAATTTTCGCTTATTTAAGGCAAAATAGGCGTTTTTTGGCCTTTTTTCGGGGGGACCGCCCCCCCCCCCCGAGGTCTCAACCCCCCACCCCCCCTCCGGATTTTTCCGGCCCATGTATGTGAGACCCCTAATTAATTATTGAGCAATAATATAGTCATAAGGAAATTATTTAGCATAAAGTCGATTTCTGACCTCTCCTGGATTTTCTCCCCCATCTACAACTAACCCGCTCCAGTAACGTACCCAGGGGGTGTAGGGTGGGTACACCCCTTTGCGGTGGAGGTATGAAAGAAAAATTGGAAAAATAAGAGAAACGAGTAAATTATTACCTGTATCTGTTAGTTTATGTTCATAATGCGTTTCAAATGCGTTTTGGATGGCTAATTTTTCAAAAATTTCTGGCCCTGGTTGGACAGAAGCCCAACCAAGCCTTTTCAAACTACTGAAACTGTTAATTTTTGTCAATTTACGCTAGAATACCTTTTAAATGCGTTTTTGAAGGCTAATTTTTCAAAAATTTCTCTCTCAGGTTGGACATCAGCCCAACCAGGCCTCCTCAAGCTACTAAAAGTGTTAATTTTTTTTCAATTTTACGCTAGAATGCCTTTTAAATGCGTTTTTGAAGGCTAATTTTGCAAAGTTTTTTCACTCCGTCTAAACCAGGCAACTTCAAAATTTTACACCCCCATTACAAAATGCTGGATACGCCACTGACCCGTTCCTAAAGAACCTGCTAATATAGCCTGTTTGTGTGGCCTAGTTGTAAGGCCAAATAACGTGCGTATGGTGTAGTATAATTAATTAATTAATAAATTCAGGGTTCCGAATGTCCATTCCGTCACTGCGCCGGCGCTCTGGGAAGCGAGACGGTCTGCAGAGAGTGGGTGAAGGGGTCGTG
This sequence comes from Sabatieria punctata, assembly GCA_030248155.1. Lineage (NCBI taxonomy): Eukaryota > Metazoa > Nematoda > Chromadorea > Araeolaimida > Comesomatidae > Sabatieria > Sabatieria punctata. Next base: position 31,754 of record JASANB010001374.1, read on the forward strand.
CACCCGTCCGGACTGCCGGTTCCGTCACATGAAAATAGATAAACCGCGCAATCTCGAGCCCTGTTACTGGGAAAATCAGCCGGGAGGCTGTCGCAAGCCCTACTGCGTCTATAAACACTTAAAGCCCAGAGACAACAACGGAACCACCGCCGAGACCGGTAAGTTGTTGTTGTTGTAACTTTGTCCTTTCGGACTAGGAGTAGCCAACTGCTACATAATAGAGCAGGAAGAGACACAAGGTCCGGCAGTCTCCTTAACTACAACCCTCCCCTCTGCTGTCGGTGTGTACAAGACAGCTAAGGTTTGGTCCCCATTTATCTACTTGCCATTGCTGACTTTCGACGGCCTGGGTTTTCAAACCTGTGGCGCGCTGTTGGCAGTAGAAACAACACGGCCTGGGTTGGGCTTTGTGTCCACTACTTCCCATCGCCTCGACAAGTGGTTTCGAACCCACAAACACCGCTTCCACGAGTGGCCGGGCCGCCGTGACACACGGGATAGCGTAAACTAGCCATGACCATGACGGACGCCACTGCTTTTTTTATTTTAAAAGAGTATCAAAATCAGCTTTTCGGCCCTTCTTCGTCGACTAGTTCGATTCCCTCAGGAGTGCAGCCTTTGTCTCGCAGAGTGTTGCAGCAGTATCCGTTCACATTCTCGGCCTCCCATAACTCGTCGCACATCTGAATAACATCTACATGTAACAGGTCATCCGCCGAAAGGGGAGGGGGTTGAGTACCAAGAAACGCTCAGAAATCACAATTTTAGGCTAAAATAGCAAGAATTTAAAAAACCACAAAAAATTTGCTCAAAAAATTACTTGCCTAAAATCGGAGGGGCGTCGCGATCGGGTCGGGGGTTCTGGCCTAAGTCGGGTGGAGAAGACCCCCGGACCCTGTGTTACATGGTATGAAGAACAGTAATTCGCTATATTTTTACTAGCCCCCTATTTCTGAATTAATCTCAGCTGTTTTCTATAATTTTTGTAGAATCTGTGTCTCTAGTTAGCCTTTTAAAGGTAAAAGCTTTCTTTTTGAGCGATTTTTACCACATGATTCCTTAATTTTTCATACATTCAAATGTCAGATTTGGGAACGAATCTGCCAACAGTACCTGTTCAAAAGTTTTCTCCGGGTAGCTGTTCAGATAAACGTCTATGTAGTTCTTGCACCAGCCAAGGTCTGTCGTTCGTGGACAGGACGGAATGAGCACAATTATTTTCTGCAGTTTCTTGCAGATTTGGTCTATGTTGCACAAATGCATAGCTTCCGGCACTTGGCGGTGCTCCTTCACCTTTTCTCTCACCACTTTTCCGCCTGTGGTGGGAAACTGAAAGCACAAAATTAGTTCAGCCCCCACATAACGCACTCCATAAGCAAGTTCGCTTTCCCCTGAGCCTCTTAGATAGGCACTTAGAAACAATTGTGCATGAAGAAGCCATTCATTTTTGAACAGATCACTCAAAAATGTTCCAGTTTCATGCACACATCAATTCATACCTTGAACTGCACACATCCGGAGAGCACGTTATCTTTGTCGTCTTTGGTGTCAAGTTTTCTGGAGAATCGAGCTATCAGTACTCCATTGGTGTAGCTGGCTGCTATTGTGGTGACGTCGTTGTATTCGTCTGTTTCAGGCATTCCCTTCCATCTGGTATAGGTGTCGGTTATTGTTATAGTTGGCGAATTTTTGCCGATGACTGTTATTTGAATGAAATCCAGGTTCTCCTAAAATACTGTGTATTGAGTGAAGCACAGAAGAAAGTTTTGCTAAGTTGTATGGTTTACATAAATAAGCTTTACTTAAGGTTACGCTAACTGAAGGCGTATTCAAACTCATGTCGAAAAATGTCATGTTGATAAAAAGCGCTATGGCGTTCATACTTCAGACATGTCGTCGTGACAGAAATTTTTCGACATTTTTCGAGGCGCCTTAACAGGCAAGACTGTATTTAAGTCCACAGGTGTACAGTAAAACCTTTCTTAAGATTCCTATTATGAGCTCACCTGAAGGACCCAACGTCCAGTAAATGTTGGGTTCTCAAAAATGACAAGCACGCTAAAAAGCAACTGAACTAACCATGTTCGGACCAAAGGCCACTCCAGTCCAGAAATCGCCCACTGTATACGGGCCACTGACTTTGAGGTCAAAGATCACAGTGTCATCTGCAACTTCCCAGGCAATATCGTAGCCGGCTCGCTTGAAGCTGCATCCAGGCTTGCGAATTATCGGACTCAGTTCAGAAATGTCAGTAGTCAAAGGAGTGTCATTTGAAGATTCTGCAATGGAAGATGGTTCAGTCTCAGTTGGTGTTGGTGTTGGCTCTTCAGTTGCAGTTGTTGTGGTTGTGGTTGCAGCAGTAGTTGTAGTAGTAGTAGTAGTAGTAGTGGTGGTAGTGGTGGTATCTGGAGGTTTGATGGGAACTTCCTCTTTAGGGCTGTCGGCTGAAAGTTTGGGACTGTTGTTGCTGATGCCTTGTCCAGCAAAGGTAGGAGCAGCTGATCCGATTATGCGACGACAGAGAGTGGTGATATTGCACTTTCTCACAGCTTCCGGTGTCATTAGATGCTTTCTTATTGAGTGACCGCCTGTTATTGGACCTCCAGAGTAAGGAAACTGACAAAAATCGAACGTTATCAAGCAGAAAAAAGTTATTTTTCTAAACTCACTTGAAAAGTGACGCAAGCAGCCGTTAGATCGAAGTCATTTTTGTCTCCAGTGTAGAGCTCTCTTCCGAACCTAACCTTTATATGGCCATTTTCTTTGAACGAAAACTCAGTTGTCACATCGTTTCTGTGGTCCCTGTATGGGGACCAGTAACCTCTGATATATCTGTCAGTCACACTGACATAGGAGTTGATTGTGGATACAAGGATGAAATCCAGATTGTTCTAAAGCTTGACTCTCTTGTCAAGTTACACATTTGATGGTTGCACTCGGTACCATTCGCTCTCCAAAGCCCACACCTGTCCAGAAGTCTCCATTTTGAACAGGCGTCACAGTTAGATCGAATGTGATCATGTTTCCCTCGATTTGCCAGAAAATGTCATAGCCGTCTTTTTTAAAGGAGCAAAAGTCTGGCACTGGCATTTCTATGTACAAAATAGATGTGGTCTTCAATTTATGTCATATTGGCTTGTTTATACCTCTTTGGCTTCCAGGCTTCTGTTTGCTCGGATCTCTTCTGCAGTTTGTTTTAACGTTGCACACTTTGATGCTCTCTGGTGTGACGTCATGTTTACGAATGCTGACACTGTTTGACACCCAACCTCCAGAATAGGGAAACTAAAAATCAACTTCATGACAAACTTTGCATAGGATATCTTCAGAGATGAAACAATATCCGAAAACCCGAATACCCAATAGTGAAAAGCCCAATACCCAAAATTTCTCAGAATTTCTTTTGCTCAGGAAAAGTGTTTTCTGCAAATTTTCTAGTTACAAGCGTTTTTTGCAGTATGCCAGATCTGGTCCGATTCCGGTCCGGTGCAAAACTTCGATCCGGTGGGACCCTAATCTGGTGGACTTGTTTTATTTAACGAAAAATCGTTTTGGAATTGCGAATTTTCAAATAACATCAGCAAAAATGAAAATTTCAATATCTATTGTAAAATATTATAGGGTATTGAGAGTAAAGTAAAAGCCTAATTCCCAAAATCGGAAAATACCCCAATAAACCCAATACGCAACAGCCAATGTATTATTTTATCTCTAGATGTCTAGAGACTGTCAAAATTTGACATGTCAAAATTTCACTGTCAAATGTTAATGTTTGTCAAACAATGTAAACTTGTACCTTGTCTGTAAAAGCATGCTTTTGCTACCTGAAAGTCCACACAGTCGGATCCACCAAGTTGCACGTCATTGTTGTCGTTAGTGTTCAGCTTTCTATAGAACCGCACTTGAAGGAGTCTGTTAGCGAAGCTGCTTTTCTCTACATGCACGGCGCTTTGTGTATCTTTCGCCGGAGCTCCATACCAGCCGATATACCGGTCGCTCAGCTGAACTCCTTTTCGGTTGACGATAATTTGAATAAAATCCATTGATGTCTATAGTAAGATAAATTGTAGACTAACTACTAACACTTTCCACTGTAAAAAAACAGTCGATTTTGAAACAGGTCACAGTCAAGTTAGCGGTTTTTCTGACTTCGGACTATGTTTTGACTATGAAAAGGATAATGTTTAAAACCAAACCAATTTGTTCATTTTTGTAGCACTCTACAAACCACAAAAGTTTTTAGCCTGTGTCTGCTCCAATCTTTGACAGGCTGTAGGTAATTAAGCCCAGCTCAAACGACCTACCATGCCTGCTCCAAAGCCAATTCCAGTCCAGAAATCGGAAGGATAGGGTGCCATGACTGTCAGATCGAAGTAGATCTCATCTCCGATTACCTCCCAGCTGATCTTATAAGTCCGATTCTCATATTGACACTCTTGGCCTTCAATACTCAACTTTACGCCACAGCTGAACGCAAGTTTTTTACTTACCGAAATTTAAAACCACCACAGTGAGAATTGCCAGCAGGTGGCAATGTATTAGAGTCATTTTGTTAAATTCTCGAGTTACACCGAGAGAGTATGTGAGAGCGGTTGTCTGCTGACTCTGTGAGGCAGTTTTTAATCTGTTATTGTTTGACTTGAGGCGGTGGGGGTTGGTAGGCGTTGCTGAGCGCACAGTCAAATAACGAAGAACTGGTTAGAGATTTCTCTCTTCTTGTCTTATCCATCCTTTGATCGCTTCATTTCTTTCGGAGGCAACTTGCCTGCTTGAAAAAATCGGCACTTGCTCTGCTGTTGGGAGACGTGAATTTGGCCGCTTTTTCTTGCCCTGCGGCTAAAAAATGTTCCACATCTTGCAATTTTTGTTGCACTTATGATGACAGCTATTGCACTACACAACCACACCCGTCTAGAAATCCTGTTAAGCCCGGTTCACACTGCCGTGAACTAAGAACTGGACGCTGAGAACTATGAAGAAAGGCGTGAACTAAAAATCTGGAACAGTAACTAAGAACTAACAGTAGGGCGTTAACACTGGGAACTATGAACTAAGCTAGAGTCAATGCTTTAGTACTCCGAACAGTTTGGTTTTGGTTTTGGATTTTCCCGCCACAGGTATCTCTGATTAGCAATCGATTATGTGCCAACTATGGATGCAACCACATAGTATCCTGTATTCCAAGAACCGCATAATGCCGCATATTAGTGGTTGTAATTAGGTTTCTGATAGAAAAACTAGCATTTTTCAATCTCTGTGTTGCCAAATAGTATTTATTAGTCAGGTCAAATTTAGCAGGATTAAACCATACATGGGCCGGAAAAATCCGGAGGGAGGTAGGGGGGTCTGGAGACCTCGGGGGGGGTCCCGGGAGGGGGGTATGGCCGGCCGAGGGGGTATACCCCCTTACCCCCCGGCCCATGTATGGATTAAACTACTTTTACGTCAGAAGAAGCCTTATAAATAAAAAAAATAACTTTATACAACGCACATGTACACCAGAGCAAGCCAGCAATAACCCAACAGGGCCACATGCGAGGTAATCAATCGGGCTGAGACGGGCTCGAACCCCTATGTGTCACGCGCCGTGAGCACGGTAGGCAAGATGATACCCAATGCACCACGGACGCGGACAGCACCACGGACGCGAAGCCTTAAAATATCGATAATAAAAACATTAACTAAAGATAATCGAGTTAGAAATACCGTCACCTCAATCAAAGTTTCAAATAAAAAAGTTTTCAATTCGTCTATAAACTAATATATTTTTGTTGAAAATGTTATTTCCAGCCAATATTATGCAACATTTTGCCCTTTTTGGCAATCATAAAGCTGTAAAGCTTGCAGCTGAGCAAAATTGTGCGGTATTATGTTTTTCCAAAAATACTGCATCTGCATACCTATACCGCATATCAAAAATACTGCATTATGCGGTATACACCGCACAATACCGCAACTCGGTTGCATCCCCAGTATTCGTATTGGTATTGGGTTTTTGGGTGTTTCAGGTATTGTTCGCACTCTAATTGTTGCATAGGAAAAAATGTAGGACCAAAAATTGATTATGTGCTTGTTAAGCAGGTTGCAGTTCTGTTGTCTATTGTACAGTGATTTTTACCCGATATTATTGAAGTACAGTCCGTTTCAGCGTTGTCACCAAATAGTCGCTCCAACACTAAATCGTCTATGGTGTGGATAAATCCAGTTCTTCGCAAGACAACGGTTCCTGCCCCTCCAGAGGTCACTGTGGCCAGAGCTGTGATAAGGCCCACCATAGGTGCCGCACTAACTTTACTATTAGAATGTATGGTGTGGTTGCTTTAGAACCAGCTAATTCGACCAATCAGGTGCAAGTTACCGTAACTGCTTCGGCTCAGATCACTTCGGGACCGGGTTATGATACTTCCAATGACAACAGTTCGGGTCGTACTGTGATCGCCAGTAAACGGGAGAAAACCATTTCAAGTTAGTCTTTACTCCAACGAATGAGAGTTATCTGTCATTGGTTTAGTCTTCCTGTAACTTTTGTGTTCGTCAATAATTTGGCTGACATTTTAACACAACATGCACAAATGCTCAGAATTTTTACTCTCAAAATGTTAGCCAAGTCGGTTGCCTCAACCACTAGTTATGCTCTTCCACGTGTTCACTTTGACGCTTGATACATGGAAGTGCATAACTGGTGGTTGAAGAGACAGACTTGGCTAAAATTTTGAGAGTAAAAATTCTGTGCATTTGTGCATGTTGTGTTAAAATTTCAGCTTAATTGGTAGTGTTGTTAGGCTCTTTTTTTTTAAAAAAAAGGCTTTTTTTTAAAAAAAAGCTTTTTTTTGAAGGCCCATTTCGAAAATTTTTTATTTTATTCACAGTATGGAAATTTTGGGGGAAAATCGCTGAATTTAGCCTCAGATATACATTAGAAGTGCAGTTCTATCAATTTCTTGCCTATTCTAAGCATAAAAATAGGTTTTGAAGGGCAGCAGCCACTCTGTGAGCAATGCCGCAGGTAGAATATCGACTCTCAGGCTGTAACACTATGTTTGAACCAAAGTATCAGCTTTTGCATTTAAAGTTGCTTCTGATGCATGCTTGCATCTCCTACAAGCTATATTTCATGCTAGGAAAAAATTTTGAAAAAAAAAATTTCGAAATGAAAAATTTTCATAAAAAAAGCTTTTTTTTGGCTTTCAAAAAAAAATTTTTTTTTACAACGCTATTAATTGGTTGACTTGCACAAAAGTTACAGTGAGACTGAACCGATGATAGATACGCGCAACACCCTGCTGTCTGTTTTTCGATTGATCTAGTGATTTAGGCTGGTCCGCTCCCAAGCGGCGTGGGCAGGTGACAGATTTGCGCGAGAAATTGAAGCGAAAGTCGACTACAGTAATCGGAAGATCTGTGTCGCCGCCGCCACTCAAACTTAAGGTCAATCTCGATGGTAGGTACCACTTAGAGCTTTTTTCTCTTTCCTAGTCTTAGAGCTTGAGCTTGTATTTAGATTTCCAAACGGCAGCCTGTTCTGAGGAGGCTTCTCTGATTGACGAACTGCTGAAAGTTCAGCCCGCTCCTGCCGGCTCGAAACCACGAAAGATCAAGCTAAAGCGCTCGTGGAAGTGCGAGACGGCGTCTTCCAAGTCGGAGGAAAAGTCGGAGAATGAAGAAGGGTACTATTGCAGAGATTTGCATGGCTCTGTTCTGTTTCTATAATTGAAATTGTTGTAGAGCTTTGCTCTCTCCCAGTACGGAAGCAGCCCTGGTATCGGCGTTCGGTAAGGATATGTTGGAAGAGTTGAAGAAAGATAGCGTTGATCTCAAATTGGCCAAGGAAGCACTCCAATAGCACTATAGTTTATTTGATTTTGTGTTGTTTGTTGTCGAGCTCACTTCAAAACATTGTGTGTATTTGATTGGTGCAAGAAATATAGCAGTTTATTAGAGGAAAGAGAGTGGTGCTATAGCGTAGCATCAGTCAGTCAAGTAAATTGAGCCTTGTATTGAGACAATCCTTTTAACGCTTATGTCTCCATATAAGGCTATGGATAGCTACATAGCTTTAGAAGGCTCCTTAGTCATAGAAGGCTTCATAGCCTTGTATGGCTACGGCTCCTCAAAGGCATAGCCGTACATGACTACAGAGCCTTCCTCACTTTTGGTCATAAAAAGCTACAGAGCCATCTATGGCTACAGAGCCTTCTATGGGCAAAAGGGGCAGGGCCTATCTGTGTAGCCATCATAGATGGCTCTGTAGCCATGTCCGGCTATGCCTTTGAGGAGCCATAGCCATACATGGTTATGGAGCCTTCTATGGTTAAGGAGCGTTAAAGCTAAGTAGCTATCTATGGCTAACATGGGGTCTTTTAGCAATAGGCAGCTATCCATAGCCTTGTATGGAGACATAAGCGTTAAAAGGATTGTAGCAATACAAGGCCAGTTTACCTGACTGTCAGTATGTCAAGCATTTTTTTACGCTGAATTCACGAACACTACTTAGATTTTTTTGAGATGTTCAGCTGGCTGGTATAACTTGATTCGGTGCGAACCAAAATTGCATGTAAGTCAGCCTGAATCTACTGCTGAAAAGCAGCAGTAGGATGGGGTTGAGACTGGTGAACAACTGAGCAGCGGCCATGGCTGTCAGACCGTCAACGCCATCCCAGAATCTACCGTACAACCACAGACTAATGTAGTGGCTGTTGCTGTACACGTAGATCGAACACAGTACCACGCCGATGATCGCCAGACGCAACTCTGTGTGTTCTGGGTTTGCTTCTGGATGTTCTCTTGTGAAGAAACGAAGCTGAAACAAATTTCACTCAGCTTAACGATGAGATACATATTGTCCAGGAAAAAACCGCAATTCACTTCCAGCTTTAGTTTCAGCAAACGGATCTTTGAGCTTTCAGTCTCTTCTGAAAGAGCGCATAATGGCTGATCGATTGGTTGACTTCCGGCCAAGAATAAACCACTGAGTCGGGTACTGTAACAGTCTAAAATTGCGAGTTCACCACACTATAATTTCCTTCTGTTAATTTAGTTTTTTTTTGCTGTAATCATGGTTTTTGCCTCAAATTCGGAATGGAAAGTGTATGCTAAATTTGGAGAAAGCTCACCGGTCCTCCAGGAACCATAAGTAAAGAGCTGAAGGCTATACTTGAAGAAAAGGCACTAAGCAAAACCAAATTCTACCAGTGGGTACAGCTTTCTCAAAGTGGCTCCATGTCAGTCGAGAGAATGCCTCGAATTGTGACTCTTCTGCTTCCAGCATTAAACTCTTGAATAATGGTTACTTTGCTGGGGGCACGTTCAAACTTAGCAGACAGTACAAATTTGAGGCAAATGCTGTGGTAAATGATTAAAAAACTGAGAAACAGGAAGAAATCGCAGAGTGCTGAACTTGCTCACTTTGGACTGTTACAGTACCAGACTCAATTGTTTATTTTTGATCGGTGACGAACCAATCAACCGGCCATGACGTGCTTTTTCAGCTAAAGCTGAAACTACCTGATCTGAAAGCTAAAAGATCTGTCTGCTCAAACTAAAGCTGGAAGTGAATTCCGTTTTTATGGACAACAGATATCTTAAAAGGTTTACCCAAGAAACAGAAAATATTTGTATAAACGTTTCAAAATCTGTTATACGTTTTATGCTGATTAAGAATATGCTTACCTGTACCCAGGGCTGTTGGGTCGGTTTTTTCCACGGTTTCGTTTTTTTCCGAAAAAAAACCGGTTTTTTTCCTAGGGGCTCGGAAAAAACTAAAATGCGGAAAAAACTCTCGTAAGTTTTTAAAGGAAATAGACACAATAACTGGTTAAATTCGCTTCCAACGCTTTGAATTTGCGTTAATAGAAGCCTTACAAGCATTTCCATGGCATAACTTAGCTGTTTTTCGCAAAAAATACCGGTGCCATTTTCAGGCAACTTTTATTATTGTATTTTCATGTTTTAAAATCAAATTACTACACTAAAACATAAAATTAATGCATTTTATAATATGACTCACGCTATTTCGGTGAATTCTGCAATAAAAAGCGATTGTTAAAAAATTTTTCTGTCATCTCGGAAAATAACTTTTGGAAAAAAACCGACAAAAAACCGGCTTGAGTTTTTTCCGGAAAACAAACAGCCCTGCCTGTACCCAGACACAAAATTTCTGGGAACCTTATAGAACTAACAGTTCGATTGTCTTTATCGAAAAAGGTTTACCTTCAGGAACACAACAAAGTATATGATTACTAAGCTCGGGCAAATTATGAAACTCTCCAAAACAACCATCACTGTCCAGTAAATATGAGCAATCTAAAGAGAAATATTCAATCTTATAGACACAGGTATGTACATGCAAATTTGCTGTTACCTGAGCGTTATCAAAGTTTGCGAACATGCTCACATTGCTGTCTAAATGACTTCTGCAGCATGGGTGGATCATTGGCAAAGAAAACGGTAGAATACTCAACCACTGAAACGCTAGAGCAACTTTCAAAGTGTTCTTGGTCCACAACTAAAACTATGAAATTGCTCGATTTTTGTAAAATGAAAGTTTTAAGACTTACAGTTCTGTACTTCGTGGGCCACAGGCAAGCTGTAAGTCTGTTTATTGACAAAATAAACAGTCCAAATACTTGACTGTAGTACCAGGCCCAGGCATTCATCTTGTGAATGGTTTGAAATACCTGAAATTTATTTTCCAGTAAACATTATGTACATAATGAAGTCTGTCATGACGTATGCTTTCTGTGCTAAAGCAAATCAAAAGAAAAAATGACTATGAAAGATATCTAACGTATATTAATTCAGATTTCTTTTTATTAAAATGATAGTTTCAAAGATTTCGATTTCTTAATCTTTTACTCCACCCTCCTTTTATAGTGCTTTGTGAATCAGACATGAAATGGTTTACCGTATTATCAATAACCACTCTTGTAGAAGGCAGATAAGTCCAGAAAATGGCAGTCAATCTGCGAAACACCAATTCGTACAAAGTATAAAGTATATCAGCAAAGCCGAGTGATATGCAAATGCGAAAAAAAGTACGTTGCAGTTGGGATTTGCGCCGTTTTATCAGCACAATAATAACACTGATATAAAGAGGTAATGTTAGTAAGCCAAATATGAACAAACTCCAAGTAAAAATACAGATTTTGTCGCAGGCAAGCATGCTTCTCTTTAAAATGACAGGTAGTGTTGTTACAATACCAAAATTTCCGTTTGACTATGACTATTTCTTCTAAATTTTCAATGTAAAACATGTTTTGGAAAGATGCTACAAAAATAGGATAAAACGCACTTAGTCTAAAACCAAGTATAGTTCTTGACATTTTTGGCCTGTTTTTTACTCGGCAGAGAAATCTTTAAGAAAGTTATTCGACTGCATGTATTAATTTTAACTGCGGAATTTGCATCAAGCAGCGAGTGATTTGCTGACAGACATCTAAGCTTTGTTTCATCTTCTAAAGTTTTAGAAATGGAACAATAATAATTTGATAAAATATTTAGTTGCAAATCATAAAAAAATGGAAAAATAAGCTCGGAAAGCCTGCTGCTTATAACAAAATGTAGTCATAGTCAAACCGTTTGACTACGTGCGTATTTATGGCAACGAGGGTAGTCAAACTTTGGCTTTGACTACCTGTCCGTTTGACTGCGATATCACAAAAGCATTAACTATGACTTTGACTTTGACTAGTAGTCATAACAACACTAGTAGCACTTCAGCTTAGTGCTTTGATCTTCTGGAGAGCTGATAAACACCTGTCCTTTAATTAATTTCTAATCACAACGTGCCATTTGCCGCAGAGTTACGATTAACTTTAAGATCATAAAGATAATGAAAAAATGATCGATATCGGAAAAAGTGTCATGCACTGAAAATTAGAAAGAATAGTGATGTAAACTTCTTAGTATTTGGCGATTTATATTGAACTCTATTTAATATAGTCTAATTTACTTCCATTTTAGCAAATAACGCACTGTCTATGTACAGTATAAATGCAAAGCAACATTGTAGTTGAATTAAAAATGTATGATTATTTTGCATCACCTGTGAGCGAATTTGGTTTTATGTTGATAAATTCTAATTTCAGTCAGTGCGCACGAGGCATTCTATAATCACATGTTGACTGGCTGCATCATAAAATTATATTATTTCAACCCGGTTAACGCGTTCAGCACTATAAATTTTGTATGGTCCTTTGCGCCGTTCGCTAATTCTATGTCAATTTTGATTGTCATAAATTGTTTACAACTCAGTCAGATATATTTGTATTTATGGTTGCAAACCTGACCTGGACTGTGCTTATTTAGTACAAAAGTTTCATGCCAATTGCCATTTTTCTCTTCTGAAATGAACTATCGACTGATATTTGTTGTTGCAGTAATTGTTGTGATTTTTACTGGAACTTATGGGAAACCTGGCAAAAGAAAGAACGGAGCAAAATTCAAGCATTTGCTGAGAAGTACAGTATAATTTTTTAGCTGTTCTTTGTTTCCGTATAGGGTTAATGATAATAACTAACTTTGGAAATCTGCTTTCTTTCAGATTCGAAGACTCGTGGACGTAAAATTGGCCTAACAATCAAAAGTGACCTAGAAAATCTTGACCTTCAACTCTCTCGCGGAGGACCCAAACTATCTTTCCATCGCAAAAGGAACATGGGACGCAAAAAATGCATATTTTCTGGCGTTGACCCCGAAAATAACATTATCGTTATTAGTCGTTGCAAATATTTTAAAGGAGGCATAACCGAATTAGATGGAAACTTCTTTAATATCGATCTATCGAATGAAACCAGCGCAGAAATTGTCGAGGAAATGGAAATGGACTTAACAGGAGAAGAAGCCTTAGAACCTCCTTCAAAGGAAGCTTTCAGCCGCATTTGGGATGCTAATCTAGGCGACTGGGAAATCAGAGAGTTGGATGATTTTGACCAATTGCACTGGGAAGATTTAATTGGACACGTTTATGATGAGGAACTTGACGAACGTGAGAATTGTGATGATAGCGGTGAGGACGAAAGATTCCTTTTTAAAGCTCCTTCATTTATTGTCTTTCTTATCTCTGAATTTTTGCTATTACTGAAAATATTTTTAGACGAAGAGAGTCACTCACACGGCCGCAAAAGGAAGCGGAAGCTTGAAAATCGCGCCAAAAGAGCATCAAATGAAGTCTATCTTGAGCTGGGTCTATATTTCGATCAAGCTCTTTGGGAAGACTTTGTGCAAAGTCAGTCAACTTAATATCAAACATTCTATGTACTTTACTAAATAAAAACTTCTGGATTTTGAGAGTTTGGCAATGAAGCAGCTCAACAGGCTTTGGAAGAATTCGCTGATTACATAACTGATTATACTGAAATCCACTACAGTCGTGACATCAACCCAGTTGTCCGTATTGTTCTCTCCAAAATAGTTGTCTGGAAAGATCAACCCACTTCAATCCCCAATGCCAAAGGTTTGTATACCTTTTTGTCCTAACTATTTTTGCTTATTAGTCAGTCAGATGATGGTCGGTCGGTCGGTCGGTCGGTCGGTCGGTCGGTCGGTCGGTCGGTCGGTCGGTCGGTCGGTCGGTCGGTCGGTCGGTCGGTCGGTCGGTCGGTCGGTCGGTCGGTCGGTCGGTCGGTCGGTCGGTCGGTCGGTCGGTCGGTCGGTCGGTCGGTCGGTCGGTCGGTCGGTCGGTCGGTCGGTCGGTCGGTCGGTCGGTCGGTCTTTGGATCAATACTGCTAATGCTGTTCAGGCCACTCAATAAATGATTACCTGTCACGGGCCTCAGCTTACATTGATCCTCAATCAGTTGGGCTTGATGCAGCAGCCGTGTTATCTGGTCTTGAACTGACCGGCGCCACTGGACTGTCCTATAGAGGCAGCATATGTCAGAGTCATGCAGTTTCAGTCAGCAACGTCAAAGTTTCCACAACAGGTGTCCAGATCACTGTCAGAATATTCACAAATCGATTCAACTCTTACAGGCGCAACGGTGCTGGCCCATGAAATCGGACACAATCTAGGCATGGCGCATGGGGAAGAGTACAGAGGCTGCTCTCAGACTGGAATGGGACCTCCTTGGACCAGCTGCAGCAATACGCAGTTCCAGAACATGGTCGCTGAACTGGACAGTACAGGCAACAATTGTCTACGAAATGTCATTCTCCCCGAATCACTCAATTTGGCTGACTACCCTGGTCAGCGGAAACCTCCACAATTTCAATGCATGCAGCTGGGTGCTTGCTTCGTGCATGTAGAGTCTGAGAATGTGGGAAACTGCAAACAGGTACATGGAATTCCTGTTCTGCAGTCATAGATTGTGGACGGTTTCGGAATTTCAGCTGCACTGCAACGCCTACGGTGATGTCTCTCGAACCAGCTACGTTTCTGAGGAATCCTTGCTAGAAGGAGCCTACTGCGGTTCGGGAAAAGTGTGCATCAAAGGAGAGTGTTCCACAGTTTCGACCTTGGGTTCACTGAAGGAAGTGAATGGCGCTTGGTCGATCACCTGGACCACCGACAGTTCAGGAAAGTGTGGGGGCACCAGTTGTCCCTCTGAATGCGACATGAAGGGTCAGACAAAGTTCACTAGAGAGTTCAGACAGTGCAACAACCCCCATCCTATGAATGGGGGCAAGTACTGCACAGGTTCCAACTCCAGGTCAAAGGTCTGTGCACCAGCATGTACTAGTGGTGCAGAAAATCTCGAAAACTACATGATGTCTCATTGTCAGAGCAGATGGGCCGACACTACAGCTGTCAAATCGTTCACAGATTCAGCCAATCTGTGCAAAATTGGCTGCAAAAGACCAGCTGGCTACTACAGCGGCCTGACGATGAAGGATGGTATTCAGTGTGGGGAAGGTAGGCTGACTGTCCAAAAATTGATTAGTGCCTCATTGCCCCCATCAAGTTGTAGGTGGTCGATGTGTGCTGGGCAATTGTTTGTCGCCATGTCCAGGCAGTAGTGAGTACTACACAATGAATCTGGGAGATTGCCCCCCTGGCGATACCTACCAGTGGAGATTGGTGACCAAAACAGCAGATAGACAGTATGCCGACAGTGATGCAAAGATCTACCTCATTATCTATGGATCAGTTACAAGCACTGCCAAGAAAGTCTACCTTGACAACCCTTGGAGAGACGACTTGGTCAGAGGAGCGACCGATTCATTCGATTTTGAGACTAGAGCTGTTGGTAATGTCGAGAAAATTGTGATTGGGATGGAGAAAGGCAGCACTGATGGTTGGTACTTGGAATGGGTTAGTTTTTGCTTTTTGTAGCGATTTAGAGTTAACAAAAAACAAAACAAAGAAACAAACGAAAGAACGAACTAACCAACAACAACAATGAAAGAAACAAAAACAGACAGACAGACAGACAGACAGACAGACAGACAGACAGACAGACAGACAGACAGACAGACAGACAGACAGACAGACAGACAGACAGACAGACAGACAGACAGACAGAGAAAGAAACAAAGAAACAGTCTGAACAAATTAAAGCAAAAAGCACAGAGAAACTTTAGCGGAGGCGAAAAATGGTTGACATTGCACTCGATTTGATATTTTAAATTGCTGCTATATTTAGGCTCAGCTGACGTTAAAGAACACAGTTGGGAAGAGCTGGAAGTTCACCGTGAACGGCTGGTTTGATACAGACTCTCCTTATGGCCTGCCGTACCGTGTTCTCTCTCCTGATTAGACCTGACTTTGACGAGCGAATAAAAACCCTTAGGGGTTGGACAGCAAAGTTCCCAGACGTGTTGACCTTTGCTGTGATGCAGTAAATGGTCAATTTGTGCTTCGCTTTCCGATCCCCCGCACATTGTTGTGACAACCGTCAATAGCTAGCAATCAAGCCAAATTGATTATTCCGCCTGCTAGGTTAGTAGTCTAACTAGACGAAGAAATTTCGGAGTGTGCTCCTACGCAAGTTAGCCTTGCCAGTATGCGTCAGACGTCAGTTTTACTGCTCTCTGTTCTTGTCTTGTTGGTGCGTGAGAACACTTGCTACAAGAGTATCTGGCTGGGAAGTCCCAACGAAGCGGTGGTCAATTCTGATACGATTCGCGAGGTGGTCTTTGAGTACAGAAAACGCAAAGAACAATGGAAGAAGGTCATCCGCGCTCTCAAGAAAGCTGTTAGAGAATTTTCTTATTTTGTTTGAGTGTTTTGGTGTCGGAACACAGCTTTCGGTGAACACTGAAGAGTCGAACAACTCAAGTTTCGTGCTTAAACAAGCTTGGTCGGTACTTTGTGTTTCGCTTTTCAGAAAAGACTAAAGCGCATCCTACTTACGTTTGTAATCTCTGAAAAGAGCGTCGTTTGAATCCAAATCCATTTCAAATTAAAAAGAACTTGAGTTACCGTATAAAACACGCTCGGGGCTGGGCTTCGTGAAATTAAGAATAGCCGCGCTATTTTCCGCCATTGGTTTTTTGGAGGAAAAAATTAAACGACAAAGATAGGGAACATGAGCCGCTGACTTTGTCCTGGTCGCCAATTTGAACATTCTTCTTACTAACAAGTTCGTGTGCAATAAACTTTACTTAACTTAACTGCTGCCGCCGACCGAAGTGAAGAAACGAATAAAAATAATAAAAAGAAGAGTTGTTAGCCAGCTTAGCCCCTTCCAAGTACACTGTACAAAATGACTTTTTGATTTTGTGTATTATGCGAATGCAATAATTCGTTTCTCAACCAGCTCAACTCCGATTGAATACGATAAAAAATATTTTTCTTTTTTGTCTTTATTTTCCCTCCAGCGTTGAGCGCTGCTCCGCATAAGATCGGCAGGTAGTTCACGTAGCTTACGGTTGCCTTATTTTTCGCGTCGAGAAAATATAACCTAGTTCAAATTGTGATGCTTCGCCAGATGAACGAAATGAAGACAGTGGCGTTCACAGATTACAAGCTATGCGCACATGGACTTCAGATTTATTTTGAATGGTTACTCGAAAGTAATTTTGTACGGCAGCAGCAAAATTGCATGAAACATACCCCGTCTCCCAAGAACTTCTCCGAGAGAGAGATTAGTACGGCGTGGAAATATGTACTGTACGTCAATATCGATTGTGCGTACTGCTGGTGTTGTTTTCGTGTTTTGCGGCTAGTCGTGACAGTGCCAGATAAATTTTATTGGTGCGAAATTACTGAACCAGCTGGCACAAGACGGAGGCAACCAGACAAATATACTAGACTGTGGTTTGTATTCAACTTTGAACTTCATGGCTGTTCTAACCGCTTGTTGTTGTTTCGTGCTTTTTTCCTTGTTGCTCGCTTTTGTAGCACTTACTGAGACGACCAAAACTGACAAGATTATTCAAACTATCAACGGTAAAAGCAGCTCATTCAGATAAATGTGCCAATATTAAACTAAGACAGAACAGAGCTTTTAACCCCGATTTTAGGCCTTCAATATTTATTAGGGATGAATGCCTGCTACCGGTAGTCAAAAAACTTAAAACAACCGAACATTGCAGAATTAACTTTTACATCCAATAAAAGCACAGAAAATTTCATGTCCTTTAGCCTTTAGTCCTATTGTAAATTCCTCCGCCTGGGGGTAAATAGGGTCCTTTGTAATAGGTATTTTGTTTGCCTTCCTTATATGGTATTGATTTGTTGGTCTCTACCTGTTACAAGAATTAAACACACACACACACACACATCATGCAAGTACGTAGCAAGTAGTGCTTGGGATTTGCCCTCATTGACCCCGCCCCTCCGGAGACGATTCTTCTACCACCCCCGCCCCCCGATTTTTCTGAAAATTCTAAAAATTAATTATTTAAGAAAACGAAGTGCAAGGTCGCCATGTTGAAGTAGAGGTTTGGAGTAAAGGCTCAAATCTGGAGCTCCAACTGGAACACAGAGGACCGAAGCTGGCCTTCCGTCGGAAAGCTGCCAAACGACGTAGAGAGTGCATTTTTTCGGGTCGAGACCCCGACGATGACAACAATGTTTTGGTTCTAAGTCAATGTCAACACTTCAAAGGAGGGGTGGCTCAATTAGACGACCATTTATTCCATATAGGGCTTGATAATGAAACAAACGGTGAAATAAGCAAAGAAATTGTCGATTTGGCAGCAGTGAAACCTGTAACTCCGCCGGATTCGCAAGTTTTCGCTCGACATTGGCACCAAAAATTAGGCGATTGGAAACTGCACAAGCTGGGCGAACCGGACAGAGTAAAATGGGAGCATAGAAAAGGTGAAAAGTTAGGTGTCTGTTTTTTGCATTTTTAGTTTTTTTGCAGAGATAAGTAGACAACAAAGAAGAATGCGTAAGAAAAGCAGACGCCAAAAAAGAGCTGCAAAGAACGAGCTTTACTTACAACTTGGGCTCTTTTTCGATGAAGCACTTTGGAAGCAATTTGTGAAAAGTGTCTACGTTTTTGTATGTGTGTATCTAAAGGTTTTGATTTCAGAATTCGGCTTAGAAATGGCCAATGAAGCAATTTCCGAATTTGCAGACTATATCGCTGACTACACGGAGATACATTTCACTCGAAATCTATCTCCCATTGTTCACATCGTTTTGACCAAAACTGTTTGCTGGAAAAAGCAACCCACTTCGCTGCCAAACACACCAGGTTACATTTTGCCACTGTATTTTCTACTTTTCCTACATTTTCAGCAGTTAGAAAAATTGTAATAAAATGCTAGAATGATCGTAAGAACTTATCTATATGTATTTTGTTAGAACATTCCTGAGACCTTTCTTTCTCTAGATCTTTTAAACAAGCTGCACATCTGAATATCAAACCGTTTAGGTCACTCAATTACCGATTTCCTCAGCAAATCAGCAGCGTACATAGACCCCTTAGCAGAAGGCTTAGACACAGCGGCCGTTTTATCAGGATTGTCCCTAACAGGTGCAAGTGGGGTTGCCTACTTGGGCAGTGTGTGCAAGGATTATGCAGTTGCCGTAACCAATACTGGTATCTACACAACCGGTAAGCAACTTGTTTCATTCAAAATCGAAAAACTACAAAAAATTCTAAAATCAGGAGCTGTATTGCTGGCACATGAGCTGGGCCACGTTTTGGGAATGGCCCACAGTGATTTGAAATACCGCGGCTGCGCCCAAACTGGCATGGGACCGCCGTGGACAGATTGCAGTAACATGCAGTTTGGCAATATGCTGGCAGAACTGGACGAGAGAGAAGAGAATTGCTTGCGAGAGGCGGTTTTTGACCAAAACTTGCCGCTTTCTGACTACCCCGGCCAGAGAAAACCTCCGCAGTTTCAGTGTCAGAAATTGGGAGCCTGTTTTGTGCACGTGGAAGCGGCCAATTATGCTAATTGCAAACAGGTGTGACAGTCAGACACTTAACGCCATATAAGGAAGCCCTGTCCGTTTTTTAAAATCAAATTAGGTTTTCGACGCGAATTTATTAAGTAGATACGGTAGCATGGCTAACTGACGCGACCACGATGCCGTATGGTGAATCATACATGAAGACTTCCCCCCTGGTAGGGCGGCTGAACCTAAGCCTAACAATAGGTCTAAACGTAAAACTAGAGCAAGAGCATGAACTAATGCTTAAATTAAATCCTAATTCTAATCCTGAGCCTAAAACTAAGCAGATGCGTAAATCTAAATCGGTACTGTCCCAGCCGAGTACTATAATTTCGGCAATTTTTTAAATTTACCTTAGTCTTAGCGTAGTCAGTCACTTGATTTTCAGGAAAACATGGGAAAACTTTCGATAATTACGGAGCTTCCGATAGGTTCCCACGGTATAGTACTTGTATTTTTGGGTCGGGGGCTTCCTTAACCTGTCTCGGGGGTGAGGGGTGAGGGGGGTTTGGCCTTTCCAGCTAGGGGGTAGCTCCCCAAAACCATGACCATAAACGGCGTTAAGTGTCTGACTGTATCAGTGTACAGTACTTTAATCTGTAGTACGTGTTTCGAAAAAAAATTACTTGACCAATAACTGAAAACTGCGCTTTTTTAGATAATTCGCTTGAGTAGTTGGCGTGAACTTGTGGTGGCGGATATTCTTAACCTGCCCTGCTAGCCGCTTATACGGTAGCGTATGCTTCTGCTCATTTTTGGAATAGTTCTTCAACATTACGTAGATTTAGATGGGACTGTCTTTATAATTTTGAACTGTCTCTCTCTAGTCATTTTTAGGTGTTTTGTAATTTCTATGGTGATATATCGTACGCCAACTACATCTCAGAGGAGTTGCTACTAGAGGGGGCATACTGTGGATCGGGTAAAGTCTGTATCAAGGGAGAATGTACAGTACTGTCTGCAGACAAAGGCCTCTTACCCCCCATCGATGGCGCCTGGTCAACCATCTGGAGCACAGAGAATTCGGGCAGATGTGGTGGCAGCAGATGTCCTACAGATTGTCAGATGAAAGGTCAACTGAAGTTTGTGAGGGAGTACCGACGCTGCAACAATCCCTATCCTAAGAACGGAGGAAAATACTGTTCTGGTTCGAATTCCCGCTCTAAAATCTGTGACTCTGCTTGTAAGACTGGGGCTGAAAACTTGAAACAGTACATGCTGACTGAATGCAACCTAAAATGGCCGGACACAGTTGATGCAAAAGCCTTCTCCGCCCCTGCATATCAGTGCAAAATTGGCTGCAAACGCCCGGCAGGCTATTATAGTGGACTGACTATGAAGGATGGCATAGAATGTGGACAAGGTAACACAGGCTACGAGCTAGGTTTTGCTGCCGAATTGCGAGGGAAGCGGCGTGCATTTCACTTATGCATGACGCGCTGATTATCCGATTTAGATACAGTGACACTATCCCTCACTTAGTTGGAACCGAGGGCTTATTCAGCACTGTGATCAGGTTTTAGACTTCTACGTAGGTTCGGGATGAATGAACCTGAAGTTACGTAGATTTACTTTTAGATTCAATCTTAGTCTTTTGAAGTACTTAAAAGTTAAATAAGGTAGGTTTGCGCTAATGGGGGTAGTGTCCCACAATTGCCGAATGTTTTCTCAGAAAATCTGCAAATTTCTACCGTAATAGCTCATGTTTTCGTGTTGAAAACCCCAAGACTATGTCAAGTAGGGTAGCTAGAAACAAACGGATCTAAGAAAATCGAGAAACCGAGGGGATTCTGAATGGTCTTTAGCTAGTTCTCTTCTCATTTTATAAAACGGCCGAATTTTTAGAAGGCCGCTGTGTGTTGGGGAAGTGTTTGAATCGGTGTGCCGGCAAGGATGGCTACTTTACCCTGGACCCAAGCGAGTGTCCCACTCCTCAGCGGTACACCTGGCAACTGGTGACCAAAACAGGAGATGCAGTGTACTCAGAGAGCGACGCCAAACTCTATCTGGTCATTTATGGGGCGGAGTCAAGCGCTAGCAGGAGGATTTATTTGGAAAACAACTGGAGAGCCAATCGGGAGCGAGGAGCGACTGATGTTTTCCTCTTCAGAACCAAAGCTATTGGTCAGGTTTCGCAGATAAAAATTGGACTGGATAAGAAGGAGGATGACGCTTGGTTTTTGGAAGGGGTTTGTTTTCTATTTGTTTTAGTATATAGTGTTATACATGTAGTATATATACTGTAGGTGACGATTTTTATAGGCTCAGCTCATCCTAACCAATTTGGGCAAAAAGTGGACTTTTTCGGTGAATCAGTGGATCGGTCGTGATTCTTCCTACAGCATTCTAATTCCCGATTCTTTCGAATCCTGCCGCAGTTTTGTCTTAGGCTTGAACAGCAATAGAACACAGTTTTGCTACTGATTTTAAACATTTTCCTTCGCACAATATTGAATGTTGCTTATTCGTGTTCGGGTGTTTGTTTTTGTTGAATGAAACCATCCTATTAACCTATTACTGAATGAGAACGACAGAGGACTTCACTCACTTTTAAAAATGCGGCTCAAAAAGTACTAGTCATCCTTTGTTTGGCTAGATGCAGCACATAGCATGTCTGGCCGTGCGCTCATCCTCTTGGCGCAGCAAGTTTCTTGCCGCAAAGAGTTGGTGGTCGGCAAAAAGCTCCACCCAGGCCACCGAAAGCTGGTGACAGCGAGTAGGTAAAATGGGAACCGACTGGTTGCGTTGCATCGAAGCCGCTTGAAAGCATGTCACGTTGGAGGAGAAGATCAATGACGTCAGGAGTTGTCCATGGAAACCAACTAGGCCTGGGGGCCTCTCTCACAGTGTGAGACTCACACCAGGGGCGCACCAAGCAGACGTTGGGAGCCGACATCACCATGACGACAACGCGCCAGGCACTCTCAGTACCTGGTGCCCAACAGCATGGCTAGAGTGGCTTGGCAGTGATGGAAGGGAAACGTCCGAGATGACGAGCCACGGGGGTCGCGAAATGGACCACATACAGGGTGTGTCAAAAAAAAAACAACCCAGCAGAGTTTTTGCTGTAGCAACCGCAAATCTCAACCGATTTGAATGAATCCTGCTTTAAATGAAAGATAAATAAATTCTTGAAAGACAGGTGAAGGCCCTATTAAGATATCATGCTTAGTTCCTGAGATATTTTCCTTCAAACTCAAAACAGAGATTTTGGCAGTGAACAAGAGCGATTCCGTTGCACTTCACAACAAAACGGATTCCTACTGCTGAGGGGCAACAAGACTTTTACAAATGAAGTAACCAAGCATGTGTGGCACCAGAAAAACCTCGTTACGTTAGCCCTGAGCAGTAGGAATCGGTTTTATTATGAAGTGCAACAGAATAATAAAAATCGGTCTTGTTCATAGCCAAAATCTGTTTTGACTTTGAGTGCAAATATCTCAGGAACCAAGCATCATATCTTAATAAAAGCTTCACCAAACTTTCAAGAATTAATTTATCTTTCATATAAAATAGGACTCACTGAAATCGGTTGAGATTTGCGGCTGCTACAGTAAAAAATCTGCTGGGTTGTTTTAATCTCTGTTGTGCACTGCCAAAATCTCTGTTTTGATTTTGAAAGCAATTATCTCAGGAACTAAGCAACGCATCTTAATAAAAGCTACACCAGTCGTTCAAGAATTTATTTATCTTTCATTTAAAAAAGGATTCATTCAAATCGGTTGAGATTTGCCGTTGCTACAGCAAAAATCTGCTGGGTTGTTTTTTTGACGCACCCTGTACAATGTACATAGGTCTGTCTGATATGATAGTAGGCCGTAAGGACCCGCACATCGGATCGGATCGGATGTCTGGGTCTAGGACATCTCGCCACCACCGACACGCCGCCGGACAACTCGCCAAGGACAACTCGCCCGATAAGGTAAAAATTAAGCTCCGAACATACAGTAGGCTTTTTCCAGATTGTGACATTTTGATTCACCTTTGCTGCACAAATTTTATATGACCACAAAATTTTCAGCGCATTTCCCATATTCAGTTAATTCTCTAACTGTTTTCGATAGCTTTATAATGTCTTTTTGTCAATGAAATCGATTGAGAAGAATTTTATTGGCTTTGAAATTTGCACTTCCACAAATTCCAAATTTCTGGACTTATTCTGAAAAATATTGGAGTCTCATTATTGGGTATTGGGTCAAAAGTCAAAGTTTACTGGCATGTTAATAAAACCTTACTTCACTATGCAGCGAAAAACAGGTGCCAGCATAAAACAGTACATGTAAAAGATCACAGTTAAAACCAAGTTAAAACCAACCAAGTGGGTTTTCCGATATTGTTTCATCTCTGTATGCAGGTACAGTTTGCGTGCGCAATCCAGATTGCCTTAGCGGATAGCCGGGCTTGGTTTGGCGACCTTATCTCTTGATACATCTCAAATCTCCCCAAGGCCACGCAAGCAACCGAACCTGTTTGGCGCTATCGTCAAGAGTTGGGTCCAACAGGCTTGTGCTTGAGTTGCTTAACCCCTTGCAACTCACCTGCCACTTCAGTGGCTTGCCGATAGTTTTGCTTTTGGGCGTTTTCCGATAACTTTAGCCGACAGTTTTGGGTATCGGAAAACTTTGCCGACAGAAAACCATGTGTATAGAGATAGAAACTATCGGCAAATTTGGCAAATTTGTTTTGCCATTAGCTATCGGCAAACGACTTTTTTTCCGACAGTTTTGAAAACGGTGTGTAACAAACAGGGGGTTAAAGTGATTACGGATATAATCTTCCTTTTGCACTCAACAATCGCTTCACAAATAAAACAGATGCTTGAAGAATCAGACAAGAAGATATCAATAAATCAAACAGGTTTACAATCATTTTTGCCTGACCTAGCGATCTTAACGCGATAAGTGTTCGTCGGCGCTGTGTTAGTTCAAAAAGTACACGTAGAATCATGTCTGGCTTACATGTACTTCTGCTGGTTTTTCTGTTGCGAACAATCCACCTAGTCAGATCTGTACACTCCACTTCCCCCAACAAGCTCGCTTTCCATGTATATGTAAAGAGCGCCCCGGCTCAACAAAAACGGAGACAGTTGGCCAGAGAAACTTGGCTAAGCTGCTTAAAAGTCCAGCATCGTTTTGTACTGGCTCAGTCAGATAATTCGACTGTTCGCGAGCTTTTGCTCAAAGAACAACACAGCTACGGTGATTTACTACTGTTCGAAAATTTCACAGATGGTTACTATTCGGTGCTGAGTAAGCTGTCTGGTCTGTATAGATGGCACAATGCTAAATACAGAGGGAGGCCGATGTTGGTTGTGGACAATGACGGAAATGTATTTCCCCTGGCTCTGGAGCGTTTCATTGGTAAATGGTATAACAGGTTCCAAACGCTAAGCCGCTCAATGGTGGGCCTTTGTTCCTGTAATGATGAACACACACTCTTCCCATTGAGACTGTCCTCGCTGGTAGCCCAGCCCTGCTTTGCTACAGAAAATAATATTTATCAGCCGCTCAGAGACAAAAGGTATGGTTTCCTTCGCAAAGTGTCAGTCAGTCAGTCAGTCAGTCAGTCAGTCAGTCAGTCAGTCAGTCAGTCAGTGCAGTCAGTGCAGTCAGTGCAGTCAGTGCAGTCAGTGCAGTCAGTGCAGTCAGTGCAGTCAGTCAGTCAGTCAGTCAGTCAGTCAGTCAGTCAGTCAGTCAGTCAGTCAGTCAGTCAGTCAGTCAGTCAGTCAGTCAGTCAGTCAGTCAGTCAGTCAGTCAGTCAGTCAGTCAGTCAGTCAGTCAGTCAGTCAGTCAGTCAGTCAGTCAGTCAGTCAGTCAGTTACATATTTCAGCCTAAAGTACTACACCCCATTAGAAGCATACCAGCAAGCTTCTTTCAAGCATTATTGTCTCGGCTTTTCACAGCTGATTCTGCCAGGCCCCGACCAACAATTTCTACGCGAATTTTCCTCTAACTTGTACTCGCTGGACCCTGTTTTGAAGCAGAATTTGAATGACGACACCCTATCTGGCTTTCTGAAGACATCGCTAAACATGTCAACTTTGTCTCACATACCTTTCTTTGGAACAGTTGATCTATTGAATGGACTGGGAAGTGCACTAAGGTGCAACAGAGTTGGATCTCGATGCATCTCTTTTCATGGACATGGATTTATGGATGATCAACTAATATGGCGCTTGTACCAATTGCGAAATGGTTGCTAACTTATCAGATCTTTTTCTGGGGAACACCGCCACCTTTGCCAGATTTTTACTGAAGATAATAAACTACTTTCTACTTTCGCACGCATAATGCTTTGAAGTCGATGACAGGGAAGGTTGCTCGCTTTTTGGTGCTAAAATCGCTCTCCTTTTATGCTCCGATGAAAGGGTATGTATGTGCAAATATGAATACTCTAAAGTTTAAACTTTTCAACAAGACAAAGCAGACATTGGGCAAAATAACGAAAGCAACCGTTGGCTGCCTGGTGCAGTGTCACCAAAAAACTTTAGGTCACAATACTCGTTAAATCTAAGCCACAAACTCTCTTTGTTCCTCTTGATCAGAGACCTCCACAATGGTCACCGGCAAGTCTATCGAGCGTTCAGACCTGTCAACGCTAGCCTCCTAGAATGAATTCACATAATTTTTCTATAGTACGAAACTACAGGCAGGTCTTGGGCTTAATCTAAAACTTAGACTCAGGTTAGGCTTAGCTCAAACAAATACTATAGGTCTTTGACCATTGGGTCTTTTGTCAACAAAAATAACAGAAGTTATTGTATTTTGAAGAGCAGATTTACCTTGCTGGACATGGAAGGATTGCGCGGCAACAGTCTGGGTTCCATTTTAGGGGACAGACGGTCTATCTGCTCAACGCTAGCCGAGCAGCTGTCCTGTGTCCAAGCAGGAGTGAGAGGAGGACGCATGAGATGGTGGTCGGCTGGAGCGCTCTCCTGTCGCAGTGGCAGGGTTGCCAGCAGACTGAAAGTATACTTTAGCTTCTTATTTATGGCAGAAATTTAAACGCTAAAAGTTTTAAAATATTTGCCCCAAAATACTTTTGAGCGGTTGAAGGCTAAAACGTTTAGTCAGTCAGCTTCCGTCACAATGTCCAAAACTTGGACATGAGTAAGCATCTTATGGGTAGTGCTTTGTAGCCGGCTAACGACCCAGGCCTCCCTCTGGTCCCCTAGTTCTGACTTGCAATTGTGTCAGATAAACGTAACGTAACGTAACGTAACGTAACGTAACGTAACGTAACGTAACGTAACGTAACGTAACGTAACGTAACGTAACGTAACGTAACGTAACGTAACGTAACGTAACGTAACGTAACGTAACGTAACGTAACGTAACGTAACGTAACGTAACGTAACGTAACGTAACGCAACGTAACGTAACGTAACGTAACCGACCGACCGACCGACTAACTAAAAAGGTGTAATGACTTTCAAAACTTCAAAATTCGTATTTAACTCACATGGACACTTAAAATCAGATTTACTTGTTCTGGGCTTCTCTATGGTCCGGACTGGCGATGGTCGTTGTCCTCCAGAACCTGGCGATTTGCCCGAGTCGCGGATTGGCGTTGCTTCCCATAATTCGACGCTTCCGCTGCTTCTGGCCGTCCGAATCGAACGACTGAAACTGCCATTCGGTGGCCTGCGTGTCGAGACTAAAATTTACATACAGTGAAACCGTAAACTCAAACTACTCGTACTAGGTGGGATTGTGGGTACAATGTACCTCATTGGTTAGAAAGGCCAAATCCCCCTCACCCCTGAACCAGTTTAGCACCCCACCGACTCGAATACAAGAAGGCAGGTAGCTACTGGCTTTTTCGAAAATAAGCCCATGGGCGTTTATTTATTTTTGGCACATTTCACAACCAATTCTAATCCAAATAAACTCTATTTGGAAAGTACAGTACGTGGGCGTTAGCTGATACTAGTGTGCTTACACTGAAACTGATGCTTTTAGAATAGAGTGTTGAGGTTTTAACTCATTTTCATAATATTTTTTATCTATTCGAGAACAAAATGTTTTATCTGAATAACCGCGCATGGGCGTTTATTTGGAAAGGCTTTCCAAATAATCGCCAAGAGGGCCACTAATTGAGGGCGCTCATAACGGAAAAAACCGGTACTAAAGCTCACTCCAAACAAACTGCCCACAAAATAATTCACTTTTAGCTAAAAAGCGATTTGCTGATCGAATTTGGCGATTCCGCTGCTGATATGATATTTAAGGCAAATCGGTATTTTTTAAACCCTTTCTATTAATTAATGCTAAATTTTTAGGTGTTAAACTCAATTTGACCACTTAAAATTGCAGTTCTCAGTTTAATTATTCATTACAAATGCGTACAACGCATTTCCAGGCGGTTCGGAGCTTCTGAAATTTTGAACGCCTCAGGAGCACCACCTAGCTGTAGCAAGCAAGCCCTCCCCGGCCCTGACCTCTTACAGTATGTATTGTTTTACTTGAGATGAGCAGTAGAGCCCAAGAACGGTCTGGTTTTGAGTGCCGCCGCGCCGGTGGTGTACGGTATTTCAGGCTGGGCCACTTCCCAAAACTGATCGTGACACAGTTTCGGGAAGCGGCCATGCAGCGTGTCGGCGATGGTGTAGGAAATTTGCATATTGCGGTCGAGAATCCAGTTCAGCTCGAAGTCGTTGTCGTCCTCGCCGTACGGACTGACCATCTCTTCGGCGGTCTTCAGCCAGCCCATGAAGAAGAAGAATTGGAAGAAAGTAAAGATCGGAATGTAGTAGTCCACCTCCAGCGCGGCCGTCACACCTGTCGGCACTTGACTAAGGTGTTGGCGCGCGAACAGACACGCCCCGAAGAAACAGTAGACACACAGAGTGACCACCTGACCGAAATTTGCATAGAGCACAGCATTGGTTTGTAGGTACGTACTTGAGTGTAGACCAGAGGAACACTGATCCAGTCGTAGTTGAACATCATGGCGCAGTTGTCCCGGATCAGAAATACTTCCTGAGCAGAAGAACGCGTTATATGCAAATTTTTTTAATTCGACAAAGCTTCTCACGTCGATTAAGGATTTCAAATAGATGTCATCGTGTATTCGACGCTCGTTGCGAGCGGTCACAGCCAGCTGACAGAACCAGACCACCGGAACCCACCTGAAAGGTTTTGTTGGTTTGTTACTTTGTTTGAGTTTGTCTGTAGTGCGTTTATTTATTTGTTTTGTTTGTTTGTTTGAATCGTGTTTGTTTCTTTGTTTGTTTGAAGCACGTTTGTTGTTTGTATATTGATTGTAATGTGTTGTTCCTGTTTGTTCATTGGTTCGTTGGTTCGTCTGTTGGCTCGTTTGTTGGTTCATTGGTTAGTTCGTTGGTTCGTTTGTTGGTTTATTGGTTCGTTCGTTCGTTCGTTCGTTCGTTCGTTCGTTCGTTCGTTCGTTCGTTCGTTCGTTCGTTCATTCGTTCGTTCATTGCTTGTTTGAAGCGTGTTTTTATATTTATTTATAGTTTGTTTGTTTGTTTGAAGGTATTTATTTGTTTATTTATATATTTTTTGTTTGTAATTTGTCTGTTTGTTCATTTGAACCGTGTTTACTTGTTCATTTATTTATTTGCAACGTTTGTTTGATTGTTTGAAGGTGTTTATTAGTTTATTTTTTGGTTTGTGGCGTGTTTATTTCTTTGTTAAAGAACGAAACGTTACCAATTTCCATGCGTGTCGTTTACTTCATCGAGAGCCAGTCTCTCTTCAATTGTCATTAGACCACCTTCAACCATGTGGTCGATGGTGGGAAAACGCTTTTTCACAACCGTTGAAACCATCTAAAAATTGAAAAATTAACCCTTTCGAAATCACTCTATTCTGTCTAGAAGACCAAACACAAACCAACACAAAAAATTCTTCATCTGAAAGGGTAATAAAGAAGGTTTAGCACTTACTACACTTAATTAAAAACTGTTCAATAATCGATTGGCTTTATCCCCATCTGATGAAGGAAAAATGTTAAAGAACAATTATAACGAGAAAGAAACATACAAGCAAAGAAAAGCAAAACCCAAATTTTGTGTTACCCGGAATGTAAGGGCGCTCATCAAGTTGACATATCTAGCCAACGTCCGTCTGATGAGTCTACTCCGCTCATCAATTCCTTGCACATATGCAGAAATTAGCATAACACACCTAAACAATTACGCGTGTTGTGAAAACTTGTGCCACAATGTACCTGTCATGCCAAGGGATAGCGAGATACTGTTGCCACCATCTAGTCACAACCATGGTAACATAGAATCCCAGTACGAAGGTTATAGCTACAGTAGAGGTAAACTCGCGACAATAAATGGAAATTAACTCGAACAGTCTGTAAAAACTTACGTAAATTCTAGAAAAAAAGCAAATAAAAACGAACCGTTTTCCGCTCTCCGAAAGCCAATTTCTATAGACGATAGCAAGGGAATAGTAGGCCACGGCAAACAACAACATTTCCCTATAGACCAGCCGATAAATCGAGCCCTTCCAGCGAGCCAGCAACTTTACGAACCCGGCCAAACGCGACTTGCTAACCTCCAAACTGTACGTAATTGTCATTGCAGACAAGCAAAGACCAACACAAACCACTAACTAAAACAGAGCTGCCAGTACTTTGCGTCAAATTTGCGCCGCCCAAAACTAAATTAGACAATCAACAAAACCCGGCTGGCAGCTATCGATCTACGCCGCCTCTGTCCAGTGGCTAATGGACGAATATAACGCCACGACTCGACTGAATTAGATGACAATTACCTTGCCCGTAATTTTTCTGACACCAGATCACTGCTAATTCGGTCAAAACGTTAGGAGCCATTGTTAAGCTAAGTTTGACACGTACAACATACGTACAGTACGTACATACGAATAAAAAAATCCCTCTTGTTCACGGCCAAAATCACTGTTTTGAGTTTGAGAGCCAATATCTCAGGAACTAAGCAGAGTACATTAATGAAAATTTCAGCAGTCTTTTAAGGATTTATTTATCTTTCATTTAAAAAAGGATTCATTCAAATCGGTTGAGATTTGCCGTTGCTACAGCGAAAAATCTGCTGGGTTGTTTGTTATTTGTTTTGTTGGCGGACCCCTGTATAAAAGACGAGCGAGCAGCTTGAGAATAGCCACCAATACTGCACTGCTACATAGACTGCGAACTGGTATTGGGTATTGGGGTGTTTTCCAGGTTGTTGTTGTCGTTGTAACTTTTTGTCCTTTCGGACTAGGAGCAGCCAACTGCTATTGGTATTGCTTATTGGGGTTTTTGTCCCCCAAAACCCAATACTGATTGGGACAGATAAAAATCGAAAAAAACTATATCGACCTTGAAAAATTGAGATAGAAAATCGAAAAGGTTGATCGATGATTAGGTTTAGGAAGCTGTTTTTGCGTTCATTAACTAAAAGGTTGGAAGAATTTCCTAAAGTATCCGATTTTCTAAGCACTACAGACACTGTTGTATGCTTGTTTCGTGATTTATATCTCACGTGTATTTCCGGTCTGAAAAGACTGAGGAAGGCGCTAGAAAGCGTTAGAAATCATAAAACCAGTCTAGGATACTCAGAACTTGGGCTGGAGTTTTTCCGCGATTTAGGACAAAACCGAAAAAAACTGAAAAAAAAACAGGCCGAGGTTTTTCGTAAAAATATTCATCCCTGCTATAGAATTAGCACTGAAATGAAAACGTTTCTTTTTACTGTCATTTTCTTAAATGTCGTCAGTTCAAATGACCTGAAGTTTGCAGAAACTCTTCAGAACAGTGAGATATATTATGTTCAGATTGACACAGTCTTGAGTAAATGAGGCATTCCTTAGTAATTAATTAACTTAGTAGGAATTAGTAATCGAGGATTGCGGTTTGCGTAAGTGCACTGCCAGCAAACCGCTTTGCACTGGAGCCTCTGACTTTGTCCTGGTCGCCAATTTTGAACATTCTTCTTACTAACAAGTTCGTGTGCAATAAACTTTACTTTATACCACCGTGCGGGCTCGGTATAATCAATAAGCTACAGCAAGATCTGGTTGTAAAAGGTTTATTAATATAATAGTATTGCAGAAGATCATGAGCTGTCTAGTTGGTCGTAACAGTCTTTCAGCCGGTCCATACAGTAACTGTAACAGCTCATGCAACACTGTAAATCGTAGCTACCTGGCTTGCCACTGCAACACCCGTAGTTGATGCGACACTCAAACGTGCAACTCTGGTACGGTTGCCCGCAGTTGGAGCGAAGCTGCTCTTTCGTCATCTCCGAGCTTACTGACTAAAAAACTAGGTATAGCCTGCACAAGCTAAGCTACCTAGGTTTCGAATTGCGAGGGAAGCGGCATGCGTTGCAACAATATGCACGACGCATTGATCTTGGCGTCAGAGTCAGAGTCGCGTCTTGGCCATGGGTAGTTTACGCTATCCCGTGTGTCACGGCGCCCCGGCATCCGTGAGAGCGGTTGTTTGTGGGTTCGAAACCGGTCGAAGCGACTGGAAGTAGTCGACGTAAAGCCCAACCCAGACCGCCGAAAGCCGGTGATGGCCAGTAGGTAAATGGGAACCGAACCGGCGCTGCCGTTGCACCCAATGGCAGCAAAGGGGAGGGTTGTTTGTAGACAGGGCTACCCCATTGAAGGACTCTGAAAAGAGCGAGGGGTGTCCTGAGCTGTCCGAAAAGGACAGTGGAACTCATAAACAAACAAACAAAACAATTGATGCTCTGATTTTTATACAGCCACACTACCCCCCCACTAATTTAGTACTAATGATTTAAATTCAGCACTATGATCACGTTTTAGGCTCGAACATATCGGTAGGTTGGGGATATTAGGCTTCAAGGATGAAGTAACATTATGGGTCAAAATCTTAGTAGGTTTTCGCTAATGGGGGTCCTACAATCAATGTTTTCTCATAAAAACTGTTTGAGCCTACTTTTAACTAAAAGCAGCATTGTCACTACGCCAAACGATTCTTTTGGCACCACTCGCTGCAGTTGCAGGGCTAAATAGGCAAATATGACGATAGGCGCACTGAAGTGAAGGGTAATCAATGAAAAAGCAGTGAAATACATACATTGCTATTTAGTTCTGAACCCGACTTTGACTGCCGTGCAATATTTACTAGCCTACCCTTTACAGTCTTTAACGAAAGCAAGCAGTGTAACTACGTCACTTCCAGTTTTGCAAATTTGCTACCGTAGCATATGACATTTTCGTGCTCAAACCCACAACACTATGTCAAGTACGGTAGCTACAGACTAACAGATTTAATAGAATCGAAAATATGTGCAGAGAACAGAAACCGAGTGGACTGTGAACGGCGTATAGCGTGCGTTAAAGTCATATGTATTTTAAGACCGGAACGTATCTGACGAATTTCGATTCTAGAATTTATCGACATGTAACTCAGTAAGTCGATCGCTCTTGATTACCTGTAGAGTAAAGATGGTGGATGCTATGACGAGAACAAATAACATGGTTGACTTGACAGGTAACGTATAGTCTACCACGGCTTTTGTTCTCTCCCTGACAATGGAAATAATTGATAGACCGAGCTTGAATATCAAAATCCTGTTCTGTCTGTCTACGTACAGTAGGTACGTTTCCTTGCCTTGTGGCATGTCTCTATGATGAGCAAAAAAGGCCCAATATTTGAGTCATTCGTATCGTAAAGTCTTCTCAAAATAAACGTAGGTAAGAAAAGAATTTTCAATTTAAATCCCTTTTCGAACACATCGTAACGTCTGTGTTGGAAGAACGAACACAAAATGCACAGTTTTAGCAAACAAAGATTGTTTTCGCGTCTCATCTGTTCGCCCTCTCTTCGTGTGGTGCTTAGTCTTATGTGTGAAAACCGAACGGAAATCAGACAAAACAGAACAAGCTGGTATACATGTGCCACGGTCATTTAATCGGTTACGTACGCGCTCCCTGTTAATTTTGTTAGCATACATATGGCTTCAAATCGTAAAATCAAGTGCCGTTGTGTGGTTTTCATCCGTACTGAGCTATACAAATGGCGTAGCCCTTGTCGCACCTGACATGGCAGTTGACGCAACAACGTTCATGCAGGTATTTTCCAGGGCCTTCACGACAACAATTGACATACAGTCGACAGTCCTCCATGCAATCGTGCAGCAGATTGGAACACTTGTTTTTTACCTCTCCTTCGCTCATCGCATGCACACACGTCTGTACAGCACCACGGTGCCAAATATGGCAGGTATATTTGTGGATTAGCGTTGTGAACTTACCTTTAAGAGACAAACAAACAGCCAAAGACACATCAGTTTAGGTGTCACCATGCTGGTCAGTGCAATAGCGCGCTGTACGTTAGTAGTACATAGCAAGTTTAGCAAAAACAACCCGATCAAACAGGATTGTTTCACAGAAAACTGTGCTCTGAGAGTAAATTTGTATGCTAACCCAGGCGTAAACGTTATGGCTGATTCTCATAGAAAATGACAGAAAAAGGTATCATACAGAGAGAAAGGAGATAAGGGTCTAGCCGGCACGGTTGGTGTAGCCCCCACCCGACTTAGGCCAGACCCCCAGGATGGCGACTCCCCCCGAAATGATTTCGCCAACCCCTTCCGATTTTTGAGCAAATTTTTGCAATTTTTTACAATTTCAGACAAAAAATTGCCAAAATCGCCTACAAAACAGCACTTTTTAGCTGTATTTCAGCCTAAATTAGCGATTTTTGGCGATTTTTAGCCAAGAAATTGCGATTTTTTCGATTTTTGAGCGTTTTTTAGTGCTCAACCCCCTCCCAAAATTTTGGCTCGGACCCCCCGGCCGGCGCCAGACGCCCCAACCCCCTCCCCCTTCGGCGGATGACCTGTTACATGTATGCCGCAAAGCCACTGTGCGCGACGTCGTGCGTTCATCCTCTCGGCGCGGCAAGTTTCTTGCCGCAAAGAGTTAGTCGTCGGTACAAAGCCCCACACAGGCCACTGAAAGCTGGTTACAGCGAGTAGGTAAATGGGAACCGACTGGATCTGCCGTTGCACCTAAAGCTACAATAGCAACCACACATGTGTTGAGACATATGGAACGGGGACAGCTACCACTGATACCCGACCAGACTAACACCGAGCATGTGTGCTGGCTAGTAGCGAAGGCAGGGCAGGATGATATGGGTTTGCGTGATGGGTCCGCAGTGCGACCTAGCGCAGGGGTTACGACGGCTCCGCCCGGACAATCCATCCATCCATCCGAGAAGCGTCTACCTAACAGATTATCACCAAGAGATTCTCGATGAAATGCACCGCAACTTTTTGGACAAATTTTGTAAATTACAGTTCAGCCCATTTACTATAAAATCACCTCGATGCAGCCTAGACAGACAAGCAATAGGAGTAACTGAATGAGTAGTACAGACAGATAGATTCAACAAAAATATTCACCAGAAATCACACTGCAAACACAAAAATTACATCTCAAACAAATGAATACAGATTATGTCCATTAATAACTTTGCCTTCAATACGCATTATCTTTCCATTCAGAGAGGTAAACCGCTGAGTCGATTGAAGAACGGCTAATGTAGGATAAATTGAATCGCATGGGTACGGCACAAGTACTATATTGCATTGTACGTATGTATTAGGACATGAGATACAAAGATAGATTATTACCTCTAGTGTTAGTATACACATGTGGTCCAATCGGTTTTACAGCAACGCAAACAACTTCTAACTGTCGGCGCGAAGCATGCAGCCAAAATTCACAATCTCGGTACCTGAAACGTCAAAATTCATAGAATAAAGTTGGTCTGCTTAGGATCAGATTGGTAAAGAAGTTGACTCTAGGAATACACAAAACGGAATGATCTTGGGAGCAATTTTTTGCCGCAAATTCAAGAGCAAAGTAATGACCACATAGCTGTCAAGAAAAATAAGGAATTATTTAAAAGCAGTGTTACGGCCATACATGTACAAAGGGGGTTTGGGGGTTTTTCCCCTAGCTGATAAGGCCAACCCCCTCACCATCACCACCACCCCCAAACCGCTTAAGGGACCTCCGACCAAAAATACAAGTACTGGTAGTGGCTCCAGTACTAACAAACTGGCTCAGAAATCACTAATTTTTAGCCTAAAATTCGCTTGGAAAGCATTTAGAAACCGAATTTGGCGTTTCCACTGCCTGATATTTAAGAGAAATCGGTGTTTTTGGAAATCCTTTTTGTCAGTTTTGCTCGTTTTTAGCTCTAACGCTATTTGGCAGCTTAAAATAGCGATTTTTAGCGTCCTTAGTGAAAAAACGTGCTAAAAACACATTTCCAGGCGTTCTACAGCTTTTTGAAATTTTTGACCCCCTCTTGACGAAACGCCCCTCCACCCCCCATCTGAGGGAGACCCCCTACGGCCTGGAGCTGTTACATGTATATGTATGGTTACGGTATTTGATCAGCATTGGGCAAATGACAGGAAAATCATTTTTCACACTGTATTTCCCGTCAAATAGAACAACGAGTGCAGACTGACTCTATAGCTGATCATTCCTATTCAAAGCCAGTCTGCACATACTGTAGATAAACTAGAAACTCACATATATTTGGGTAAAGTGTCAGATGAAGAATGTTCACAGGTTCCTGCGTTAGTCCTCCACCAACTCGAATCCAAATCCAATCCTGAGCCCAAAGGTCTGTCCTGTCTCATTTCCACCAGCCAGTGACACTCGTACTGCCAGATTCCTTCTCTTGCGAACGGATGCCTTCTGAAACGTGGAGCCATTTTCCCTTCACTTTTTCATGGTCCCCTAGCTGGAAGTACTGAGGAAAGCTGTATACATACCGAAGACACAGGGCTCCAATTAGAACAGCATAAGGATCCACATAGACCCTAGCTGCCAATAAATTCGTTCCAGAATCTCTTTTCGGCCATTCGTTTAAGCCTTGGCTGTCCCACTCAGCAATTTTGAGCACGGCTCGAATGACGTTTAAAGTGGCAACGGCGCCTTGACTCCATCCATACCTCCAGAACTGATACGTCTCGTCCCAAATGGTGGCCCGTTCAGGGTTGTCCAAATTCGGTGGTGCTAAGGCGGTGTATTTCTGCTCTTGTTTCTCATAGACCATTGCAGCAACACGCATCAACTGAACCTCACTGTCAATCACTGCCAATTGGTAAGTGCTGCGACTTCGGTTTTCGAGCCAGAACTTAGCAGTTTTATCCTTCTTCTCCCAAATGAGGTAGCAGTCCAAGGACTTTGGACTGAGCAGCTTCTTTGTTCCTGGCACTTTTAGTTTGGAGCCTGTATAAAGTGCATTGTTGTTGTTACTATAGTATGAAACAAAACCTCTAGTTACATTTCTCTGTAGCAACATTGATTGGAGAACTGAAGTGGAGACCACAGCTGCTCCACTGCAGCGAAACAGTCAGATTGAGAATGGGCTCAGAACAGTACTTCGCATCTTCATTGGCACAGGACCACTCTGAAAGTTTCACTTGATTAGAACGAAGAATGACGCACGGACTTACTGTCACAGTAGCGCATAGACTCCTGTAAGCCAGGCAGCTGACCAGTGCAACTACGTGACACCCATTCTGAAAGCATTTGAATATGGGTATCTGTTCAGCAGATGGACTAACTGTTCAACTCACTAAACGTCTGTTGTAGTCGATCAGCTCTCAGCGCCACGCAGTTCTGGTCTTTGTGTTGAGACAGACTCTGATCAAGCAAAAAGTTGTTGAAGAAGAATTGAGTGCCATCCAGCCAGTGACAGCTCTCATGATTAGTGGGAACCTCACAGTAGAGCCCTATCCAATAGTGTTTCACATCTGAAAAGGTTAGGGTGATATTCAATTCAGCAAAATTCATTGCACCACCAACCATAGGGACCATACTGACACAGAGCCGGCCATGCAGCCTCGGTTTTGCAGGGACCCAGTTCCACATTGTAAGTGCCAGTTTGCAACACAACTTGACTGCAGCCATCGACGAATCCACTATCAGCAGGCGTCAGGATGGCATCTGATCTCCAGTTGACTGGCCCGCAATCTCCACTGGCGTTCAGACAGCGACAACCTGATTGATTGCAGACAAAACTGTCATAGGTGTGAGACCAACGCCACTTATCTCCCAGATGTGACAGACCAATGTATGCAAATCTGCTCTGATACAGACTTCTGGGACTGAACAGCTGAAATGCAATTGTTGAGGTTTGGGAGAACCACATATTTCTAATCTACCTGCTTGGTTTGCGCCCATAAAGAGGTCAGTAGGTCTGGGGCTGTTCTGGGTAAAACTGCCAACGAAAAATTCTTTGATTTGCAGTACTGATCAGCCTCTTCATAGTCGCTGGCTACATGCAAAGGCATGGTGAAACAATATGCATCGCTTCCCTTCTTCCATAAGTATGTGGGTAGTTGAATAGACAGGCCCAGACATCGATTGTCCATGTGATTTCTGACTGAAAAGTGAGAAGCGTCAGCTTTTGTAAAGGGTCAGATGGTTGGTCAAGTACCTCCAGTTCCAGAACTGTGTATGAGAGGAAGATGAGCTTCTTGCTGTCCAATAAAGTTAACTCCCCAGCGACGCATCTTCTGAGGCCCTTGCTCATTCTTAAACTCATGAAAGGCCCCAAGCTCTGGGATCTGCAGTGTGATTTTCTCGATAGCACATGCCTCAGGAGCGAACAGATGAGAACCAAAGTGAGCTCCACAGAAGGCCAACTTGGTGAAAAGATGAAGTTCATTAATGAAGGGTATGAATGGCAAGAATCCAACAATCGTACTCAGCCAAATGGCCATGGTAAATGCAACTCGCTCCCCACTTTCACCAATAGTGCCAGATGAAGTAATGGTGTGCACGAATTTCTCGGCAGTCCTGGGAAACTGCATCCTCAACATCATGTATGTCAACCAAGCTGAGCCTTTTCCTTGAATTGGCTCTTCTTCTGCTATCTGTTTCTTTTTCGTTGATTCCTGCACCTTCTCTTTTGGTTCTTGTACCTTTTTCTTTGGCTGCTGCGCCTTTTCCTTTTGTTGTTTCCTTTTCGACCAACGCTTTGGTGCTTTCTCTGGCACTTTTGTTGGCGCTTTCTTCTTTCTATCCTTTATGTGAAGCGCCTCTTCCTTTTGTCGTTTCCTTTTCCATGAAGCCTTTGGTGCTTTCTCTGGCACTTTTGTTGGCACTTTCTTCTTTCTATCTTTTATGTGAATTGGGCTGCTGGGCTCTGGTGGCGTAGAAGGAGCTGAGCTCTCTCTTGGAGAGGGATGTGGTGGAGGAGATGGTGCAGAAGGGGGTTTCAATTCATCTTCCAACTTCGAAAGTCTCTCCTCTAGTTGTTCCAAGATGGACTGTTGTTTGGAATAGGGTCCATTAATCTCTGTCTGAATCTGTTGTGGACCTATGCCTTGATCCACAAACTTTTGAGGATATTGAGTGATGAGCTCTTTGTTGTGTTTATAGTTTGCCACATGTATTCTTGCTCTCTGGATGTTTGTTTCAACTTGTTCCTTCTCTTTCAACAGTTTTGCCTTCCTGCTCTCTTCCTGCACCTCAGCTAGTTCGGACTGCAATGGAGCAACTGGTTCGGCACCCAATTCACTTATTTGGGCCATCAGTGTCTGTTCCTGGGTTTCCAGTTCTTCGATTCTGGGATTGTATCTTTGATTGATCTCTTCAAGAACTTCTATGGCAGTGTCCTCTATTTGCTTGGTCATCGATAGCTGGTAACCTCTTCTTTTCCTTTCTTTTAACAATTGCAGCTGTTCAGTGTTGTGCTGTGCTGCACCCATGTATTTTTTTTGCACCTCCATCATTTCTTCCAACAGCTTGAATCGCACATCTTCATCCCACCCAGGTGCCATCTGAGCCTGTATTTTTGCATAAGAATAATCTGCTTTTTGTGTCTTCAGTTCCTCCAGTTCATGTTCGTAGTTTTGCTGGGTTAAAGTGACATCTTCCAATGTCTTTCTCCCCTCCGGTACATCCACTTCCTCAAATTCTGTCAAAATTTTAGTGAGTTTTCGTTTTTGTTCATTAACAATTTCCAGCTGACTTTCAATTCTTTCTATTTTCAAATCGATAAGCTTGTCCTTCTTGAAAAGCATGGCAATTCCGTGGCGTCTGTCAAAGTGTTTCTTTTTGCTCTCAAGTTCTGAAAGATCCTCTCTTCTTTGTTCAGGTGGTTTCCGTTGCTCTGTTTTTATAAACGACTCTAGTTCATCTGCTTGATCTTTTTGAATATTTTTCACTCTGTTAGATTGTGTCTCAAACTGCGCTTCAGCGGTCTTGGCGGCATTCTCAACTTCTAATCTTTGACTCTCATACTGGCGGTTTGCACTCTTCAGTTGTTCAAGCACGGCCTGTCTTTGTTGCTCTGCAGCCTTTTCAGCATGCACGATTTCTGCAGGCTCCTCATGGTGTTCAGCAGGTTTAGCTGCCGGTTGCTGTACTTCTTCCTGTTGAGAAGCTGCTCTGATGTGTTCCTCATGCAATTGCTTCAGCTTCGCACTCTTATTTTCTTTTGCTACTGATTTTTTCAACGTGTCCAAATCATGTCTTGTTTTTTTCAAGTTTTTATATATTTTATCTTGCTCAACTATGTATCTAGTCAATTCGTCCAGCTCGTTTTGCGACTTTTTCAGTTGGCTTTCTGCAGTTGACAACGGTGCCTCTGCCTTAGCCAGGTCGTTTCTTGCTTGATCACGAGCCCTCTCAGCTTTTCTAGTAGCTTCTTCAAGTTCACGTCTTTTCTGGTTAGACTCCCCTGCTGAATTTGAATATTTTAGGAACTTTCTCTCATACTTGTTGTGTGCGGCCGTTTCTATTTTCCTTAACTTTTCAACCGGTATCTTTAAGTTTTCTACTGTGTTTTTTTCCTGTTCCACATTATCGTCCAATGCCTCCTTATCCTTTCTACGTTTTGAAAGCTCATTATTTTTTTCAGTGAGAATCTGATCTTGATGATCTAAATCCTTTTGCAGTTTGTCATTCAGATCCTTCCGCAATCTTGCCTTATACTTTGCTTTATCCTCCCCATCAAACGGTTTTGAAGTTTTTGGAGGAGTTTCAGGTTCATGGATTGTCTCATCAAGTGGCTTAGTTCCTTTGGACTCTTTAACTTCTGGCGAATGATGGTACTCGGGTGTCTCTGGTGGCAGAACATGCGAATCCAGTATTTGTTCAGCTTGGTCACTTGGATCTCTGAACTCAGCTGATGGTCGCTGTGCTCCTGTGGCCCCTTCAACTTCTGGTGAAAGTGGTGAACCATGATGCTCAGGCACCTCTGGCTGATGAACAGATGGTTCTGGTAGCATTGATTCAGGTTGCTCACTCGGTTCTTTAAACTCAGCTGATGGTCGAGGTGTACCTGCTCCTGTGGCCCCTTCAACTTCTGGTGAAAGTGGTGAACCATGATGCTCAGGCACCTCTGGCTGATGAACAGATGGTTCTGGTACCATTGATTCAGGTTGCTCACTCGGTTCT
Organism: Sabatieria punctata; assembly: GCA_030248155.1. NCBI lineage: Eukaryota > Metazoa > Nematoda > Chromadorea > Araeolaimida > Comesomatidae > Sabatieria > Sabatieria punctata. The sequence continues at coordinate 72,468 of JASANB010001374.1, forward strand.
ATGAACTCAGCTGATGGTCGCTGTGCACCTTCTTCAGTTTTAAATGCTCCTGTATCCCCTTCAACTTCTGGTGAGGGTGGTGAACCATGATGCTCAGGCACCTCTGGCTGATGAACAGATGATTCTGATACCATTGGTTCAGGTTGCTCACTTGGTTCTATGAACTCAGCTGATGGTCGCTGTGCACCTTCTTCAGGTTTACCCGCCCCTCTGGCCCCTGCAACTTTTGATGAGGTTGGTGACCCATCATACTCAGGTGTCTCTGGCTTGATTTCTTCAGAGTTGACATTGGATCCGCTCCTGTCAGCTGCTTGTTGTTGGAGTCGTGAAGTACGTTGCTTATGCATTTTTTCCAGCTCTTTAGTCTTACTTAATTTTTGTATTAATTCTTTCTCTTTTTCAAAACTATCGAGCACCTGTGCATAAAACGTTTTGATCTTTTCAATCCTTTTCGTATCAGCCACCAGTACCTCCAGTTCCTTCATAGACTCTTCATACTGATGTACTGCTTCTGAATATTTTGTCTCATACTCGGCTACATCCTTGTGCTCTTCCTTCAATTTCTCCCATTTTTTCATCTCTTCAGTTTGGTCTACTATTGTTTTGCTCACCAACGCAACGGGTCGATCTTCTTCTGAACCTCAGTTAGCTGCTTCACCTGCTCGTCATACTTTTGCTTTTGATTAGCCCTGTCATTTTCAACTACTTCTAACAACTCGTCCTTCAATTTCTGCCTATACTGCTGTTCAGTCAACTTAGCCGGTGGCGCTTTTGATTTGTGCACATTTGACTTTTGCAGTGGCTCCATTCCGGGCTCTGGTGTAAGAGTATTTCGAACTTCGGCATCGTCAATGTTGTTCTGCTCAGCTTCCTCAAACGTCCGTGGTCCAGGTGGAGTTTCACTTCTTTCGAATGCTTCAGATGCCAGCTGTTCCTCAAGACTGGCTGCAAGTTCATGCTCAGCTGAGGGTTGAGGAGCTTGACCTTCTGAGAGCAGAATGGGCTCAGCACTGCGACCCGCTTCAATTTCTATTACTGAAGCAAATGACCCACTTGGTCGGTGTCCATGTACTGGTTCCAGTCGTTCACGCCATTTTGCAATTCTCCTGAGTAGTGAGCCCCTTCGCAGGAGTCCTCCTGAGGCAATCAATGAGCCAGAAGTCTCAGCACCACGGCGAAAGAGGGCAGGAATGGATCTGTACAGAAACTGGTAGTACTCTCTTGCCCAGTATACAGAAGGGGCGGCGATAGCAAAGTCCATCCAATTTCTACAGAAGGCTCCTTGGTAGGTGTCCTCACTGCAGTCCAGCGAAGAGATCACCTTTGTGTACTAAGACTCATTACATAATATGCAGTATGCAGTTTATACAGTCAATACCTTTCCAGGCAGTAAGGGCCGCCTAAACCTTATCACCACTCTGTTCGGGGCACCATAAGCGGCCCTAGGGTGGTAGACTGTAAAACTGGTTCCCAGATCGTCAAACACAGTGAACTGGAGAGCACATATGCTGAGCACAGCCAAATCAATACTCAATACGTGTTCGTAATCTAAACTCTACCCTATACAACCTTGTCCGCAAACTCAGTTGTTCAAACAATGACAATCAACAAAGATATAGTAATAACTGACCTGGTTTGGAGCCCTGCACTTTCTTGTGGCAAATGAATGAGTGTTGTTCATTGCAGTCGACCGTAGTCAGTTGAGGCTTGGCACTTTCCATGTCCACCACAACACAACCATGACCTGTCGCTTGAAACTTGCCTCTCTCAGCCAGAACATCTTGCTTGACAACTTGCTGCCAAGTGAACTCATCTTCGACTGGGGAAACCAGTCTGTAGGGAGGCACTCTGTGATCGCAGTCGGTGGCCGGTCTGCATTCGAACGGTTCAGCAGTCCAGCCCCAACTGTGATTTCTGAACGTCTCAAGCCGTCGCAGTCCAGTCCATAGACGACTGGGCAAAGTCAGTGACTGGCGCTGCAACCGGTTTTGTGGATCCTTTAGGTCTACTGACCAGGAGCTCACCGAAAACTGCCGGTACAACTGGTCCAGAAGTGGCTGACTGTCAGTCTTGGCTAAAGAGCCCTTTGAACAGGCACGCAGAGCTTGGGAATTGCTGTTGAACTCGGCTGTTGAGACTGCATAACAGTACGAGCCGATCGATGCTTTGAATCTTGTCTTCTGGTCTGATTCTATGGCATCGCAAGGGTCATCCATTTCTAGAGCTAAAACAAAGCTCAATTAGAGTCACTCAAATTGGTCATTTTTGAGGCAAGGTTTGCCTTACTAATCAGTGCTTTCTTCAGCATCTGCTCAATTTCTTGCTGTTCTAGTTGAATGCGTATCGTAGCCAAGTTCAGGATTTCTTTGTAATGAGGCGAGATAGTTTGGAAACTGCTGCTCACCATCGGAAACTTCTCCTTGGTGACACTGTAGCAGTACGGCACACTTATACCATCATCAGAACACCCTAGAGGTTCAGTTATAAACTGAAAGTCATAGACTAACGAATGAAGAAACAACTGACTGCAATCGTTCCAGTCCTCCGGCTCACTAATAACTGTAAATAGACGCGTCTCAGATTTGAATTGTCGCCGGACCAGAGCAATCGACCGGTTAGCAGCTAAAACTAACAGGCTGTGATTAAATCATGTTTTTTTCACTGCACTACCAAGCAGTTCTCTGTATTCGCAGACGAACGGCAATCTATCGAAGCAGTCAGTTTTTTCCAAAACTGTGGCCGACGATTCAGAATCTAGCCGAATGGCGGCGCAGTCGCCCTGATGGCTGGAGGACCACTGAAACTGAGTCTCATCCATCCAACTTTCGCCGGCGCCTGTGCCGTATGAGTCGTCCCACAGCCAGCCCATGTTCTTGTTACGACCTCCGATCCAGGCACTGGCCATTTTCTGAAACCAAACTTGTTTATTATTTGTTTTGTTGGCCCAAAGAAAGAACTGTTAGGGCCGTCCATAAATTTCGAAACTAGAAAATAAAGTATTTTGGACCCCCAACCCCTAATAAGTTCAGTGAAGCTCGGCCAACTACCCCCGCTAAAAAGCTCCGAAGTTTTTGGCTACCCCCGAGAGAAAATTTTTATTTTGTTCGTAAACAGCGTTGTAGATATAGGTTTACAGCGTACATATAATTTTCCAGATTGGTCTAAAAGCTGTCCTGAAGTTAAACATCTCATACCACCTTTAACAATGCGTGTAATTAGCTCCTTATTTTTGCTTATTTTGTTAAGACAGAACAGAGTTTATTAAGACCCTTTCCCCGACTACGTAAATAAATATGTTGACGTTTTCAAATCACCATGTACATAGTAATTGCTTGAATTCAAGCTCAAACCTAGTTTATGTACCCAGAAAAGCAAGCACAAACTGCACTTACAGTGTAGATTTTTATTAAAAAAGACTGTATTCGCTTATGAACTGTTTCCGGGTGGGAGAAAAGGGCCATGTTCCGTCTTCCATCCACTGAGTTAGAGAGAACCGTAGTTTATTAAAAAGCGGTTGCGCAAAACGGATACTGTAGTCGTCGTGATTCAGAATGGCATTAGCCCTCCGACTTCCGATTGTTTGGCAGATTATAGAGAAAGAAATTGGCTAGGCTTTGAGATTCTAAATACGGCTTTGGCAAAAATGACTACCGCGTCTGTTTTAGAGATTTTTTTAACACCGTGTTAATTCCAAAAGCTGCATCCTCCAATAAGCCTCCAATAATGTCAGCAAAAGTTTGAGCAAAAGCAAAAGCAACAGAAATGAGCCGCGCCAGTTTCGACACGAAGTTTTCGCACAAGCCCCCACCCACCTCTACTCAGTTTCGAAATTTAAGGATGACCCCTTATTCGTAAAAGCCCAATGAAACGTCTAAAGAAACAGCTTTCTTTAGACAACTCACCGATTTGGTCAGATTAGCGTATGTGATGGCGAGCTTAAGCGACCGGTCCAATTCGTTCAACAATCTGTCGGCAAAGGTTGCCAGCTGCCAATGCGTTCCCATTCGTCTGCAGAAAGTCTTGGCGTTATCGTACTCAGCTAGTTGTCCGGTCAGAGTGTAGCATCGCTCGCGGTAGCTCACCGCCACTTCCGGTCCCTTAACTGCTATCGTTCTCAATGCTTTCGTAGAACCACACATATCTACAACTTGTGTGCACAGTATGTACCGTCTTATGCAAATTTCCAACCACTCACCGTCAGGCAGAGTGTCGAAAGTTAGTAGTTCGGTGCTGAATCTTTGCTCGGCGCTGTCGAAGTCAAACCGGTTTGTAGCGGTCTCTCTTCCAAAAAGTACATCAGGCACCGCCCCACCCATCCACTTACACCGCTGTTGACTGTTGATGCAGCGCAGCCACAAGGCCGGGAACCAGCTAACGGATTGGTGGTTTTGTAGAAACGGTCGGTCGCTCAGAACCGACAGCACAGTTCTGTTGTTGAGAAGGCGCCAGTGGAAGGACTCAGACCAGAAGCGGTCCGGCTGAAAGCTACGAAACACGTCGCTCATCGCTGCTATGTCTTCTTTGCCGCGCAGCACTGCTGGGTGGAGGTGTTGGGGCATCGGCTCCTCTTGGTAAGCTGGGTCGGCCAAAGCTACGTTGAACCAAGGACAGCGCCTTGTCTGAGTTTTTGATGAGACTACACACACACAACACAACGACAACAACACAAACACCATCTCATCAGAAGAACCGGATTATTTTGTGACAAAACAGTGACAATTATTTACATACCGTTCTTCTATATCAACTTGCTTTGCTGAAAGGGTATCCAAAAAACGGAAATTTACTTTGAGCGGACCGATCTTTTAGCGTTTAGTCTCATCTTATCTGAAATAGCACGCCATGACCGACTGATTGACTGGCTTTAACGTTGGGATGAACGCTAGTTTTTCAGCGAATTAGAATCTAGAGCCCTTGCGATTTGAAAATGTATTGATATTGATTCCAGAGCCAACAGTTCTTGAGATATACAATGCCAAAGTTTACCGAAAACGATAAAAATGACTATTTTCGGCGATTCTCAGATTGCTGGCGTGCGGTCGGTCCACCACTCTCGCTCTGATGTACATATTGTACAGTCAGGCACTTAACGCCGTTTATGGTACCGACACCATATAAGGTGCCGGTACCATATATGGTACGAAATCTGAACAGAGTGGTACCATATGTGGTACCGGTACCGGTAAAACGCGAAGGTAGGGGTACCATATATGGTACCGGTACCTTATATGGTACCACCACAGGCCCCGAAGGTGGGGGTACCATATATGACTGGTACCATATATGGTGACGGTACCATATATGGTACCACTACCCTCGGTACCGGTACCATATATGCATACATGTAACAGCTCCGGGCCGACCTGGGGGGAGGGGGGTAGGGGGGTTTTCCTCAGGTGGGGGGTCGAGGGGGGGGGTTTCGCCCAGGTGGGGGGTCCCAAATTTCAAAAAGCTCCAAAACGCCTAGAAATGCGTTTTTAGCACGTTTTTTTCAGTAAGGACGCTAAAAATCGCTATTTTAAGCTGCCAAATAGCGTTTTAAAGCTAAAAACAAGCAAAAAATGACAAAAAGAGCTTCCAAAAACAGCGATTTTTCTTAAATATCAGCAGTGGAAACGCCAAATTCGGTTTCCAAAGGCTTTTCAAGTGAATTTTAGGCTAAAAATTAGTGATTTCTGACCCAGTTTGTTAATACTGGAGCCACTACCACCACTTGTATTTTTTGGTCGGGGGGAGGGGTCCCTTAACCTGTCTCGGGGGGGGGGGGGGGGGTGTGGGGGGGTTGGCCTTTCCAGCAGGGGGGGTAACCCCCCAAACCCCCCCTAGTACATGTATGCATACATTGTATATGGTACCGGCACCTTATATGGTGTCGGTACCATAAACGGCGTTAAGTGCCTGACTGTTGTACGTTCCTCCGGCCGGTTTTGTTATGTTTGTTTCGTACCGATAAAGACTGTCTGCTAGATTGAGGAGACACCGCGACCGTGCAGCCAATAGTGTGACAGCAAGGGAGGACAGCAAGACATAGATAGAACAACGACCGGATGGAATAGTAAGCGCGTTTATTGTAAGGTTTACACGGTGCCAGCGACATACAAAACATACATACATACCAGGGTTGTATATTTTTCCGAAAAAAACCTCGGCCTGTTTTTTTCCAGTTTTTTTCCGGTTTTTTTCCGGTTTTTTTCCTAAATCGCGGAAAAAAACTCCAGCCCAAGTTCTGAGTATCCTAGGCTGGTTTTATGATTCCTAACGCTTTCTAGCGCCTTCCTCAGTCTTGTTAGACCAGAAATACACGTGTTACATTGATATAAATCACTAAACAGGCATGAAACAGTGCCTGACAGGTTCCATAAATAACGCTATATGCAAATTTTCTTACAGCAGTTTGCATTTTTGTTTTTTCATGCCAAATTTGGTCTTTTTTGTTGTTTTTCTAACAGTTTTGAGTCAGTATGGCCTATTATACATAGCAAAAGTCCATTTTTTAAACGAAAAATGACGTAAATTAGCTATTTTTAGCTTGAGTTTTTTTCCGCGATTTATGTTTTTTTCCGACCCTTAGGAAAAAAACCGGTTTTTTTCCGGAAAAAAAACAGTTTTTTTCCGGTGTTTTTTTCCCACCTCACATCCCTGATACATACATACAAGACATACAGCCTGTTTCTCGCAAAAGATATGTGAAAGTTTGAAACAGCTCAAAGAAAGCAACTGGATTAATTTTTGTGTATGCAGCAACCTACAGACACGTTCCAGCACAACTCAGCTTCACATCAGAGTCGTCACAGAACTTCTTGTAATAGCCACAGTTTGAATAGGAGTCTGCTAAAGTGCATAGCTTGTTTTCAGGAGTTGAACAATTACAGACGGACATACATCGGTCGTCCTCGAACGGGGGTTGGGGTCTGCGTGACCCAGCCCAGCGAAAGACGGTGATTGATGCCAAGTAGACAAATGGGAAATTTCTGGGGGAGTGGTCAGTGCACACATAGGACAGCCACTGCTGACAGACAGTCAAAGAACATGAACAATGAACATAGGGGCCCGATTCGATCTGATGTGCGGGGGCCTTACGATCAGACTCGTGGTCCATTTCGTGACCCTCGTGATTCGTCAACTCCGAGGTAGCCCTTCTTTCACTTCTTGTTGTTGTTCAACTTTATTCTGTACCAGACAGAAGAGGACACGCATACTCATAAAGCCCTTCAACGCGCTGCCCTTAGCTCATAAGAGCCCTTCACTGACAGCCACTCCAGTCAGAACCATCTGGCTATGGAATAGTTACCCCGTGAAGTTGTAAATTCGAATTCTCTGAGTATTTACAGAAAAAATTCGCAGCCTGTCTGTCTGCCTCGCCCAATTTTGTGTTCTGTTCGCGTTTGGGTGAAATAAACTCAAAATAAAGTAAAAAATATAACGTGGCTAATATAGGTATTATTGGCACAGTCAATTCGTGCACAGAAACTGACCGTTTAGTTTGAGAGTGGAGTTGCCTTCTTCGGCAGCTTGACATTTGTGGCGATTGGCCTGTCCAGTCAGAGTGAGAAACTCTCCATTGACGCACACCTTCTCTGTCGAACCATCCACCAAACTAACCTCGATTCTCCCTTGCCCCTCCACCGCTGTTCTGTCGCAGAACAGGGCCACTTTGGTGCCGGCAGCTACTGTAGTTACGAGTGCCGCTGTGCGATTGGTCACTCGTTCCGTCGTCGTAAAATAGCTGCCGTGGTTACGTGTTAGTTCTGCTGCGTTGCAGTCTAAAGATCTCCAGTTAGTCAACTCCCCTGTGTTCGACTAGGTGCAGGAGGTGCTGTTGTTTGGTATTGGATTTCCCGAATCTGTATGTGTATTTTGCACATTTACTGACAAATGTGTATGATAATTTAATTTGTGTATACACATTCAACAAAGCAATGTGTATTTTTGTGTATTGTACAGAAAATACAAATTTTTCGTAGATTTTCGAGCCACAAATCCAAGAAAAATCAAATCTCTCAAAATCAGCTGCTTGAAAACAACGTTAGGTTGGAATTGAACTACCTTTTTAAGGCTTTATTAGAATAGTAATCTACTGTTTATTACTGCAGAAAAATAATCGAAATTTTAGGATTCTGCTCCAAACTTATCGAGTATACACATTTATAAAAACAATGTGTAGTTTTGTGTACGGTAAATGTGTATAGGTACATCCCGTTGCGCCAAACCGTTTAAACTCGGAAAAGCTGCCCGTAGGCTAGATTCGGAATTTTGCCTGCGGTTGGGTTTTCAAAATTCCCGAAAATTTTAAATTGGCCGATCCAACCGCATGCATGGGCGGAGCTTGGAAGCGTCGATGGAGGGCGACGATAAATGAACAATGTATCTACTACATGCCGGGATGAGCGAAACTACTCCAATTGGAGCTTGCTCATTCCCAAAGGGGTATACACAGACAACAGTAGTAGGAGGTGGGTTCATTTTCTGGCGGTAGAACCTTACAGTTAAAGCACAATAATTTTTCAACGTACCGATCATGTTGCCACTTGTTTGCCAAATCTCATGGTTGGGAGCAGCGGAGATAGCAGTGAGTTGTGAGGCCAAACTAGCGTAGAGTTTGCAGTGGCTGGGGCCGAACACAAAGCTAATGCAGGTGGCACGGTCGACACACTCTTTGGCACAGCTGAACACACTGGTTTGGTCGCCGTCTTGTAGATAATGTTTCTGCTCATCCGCCTTTGCATCTGCTTTGTACAACGCGAAACGGGCCCGCGCTGCGAAAGCTTTTTTTACTAAATTCCTTCAACTTTCAACCGAAAACGTACCTGCTAAGGATGTGTTAGCAATGGCGAACAGCAAACACACACCTATCCATGCCATCCTTTTGTGCATTACGTGCTGTGCGGTTTGTTTAGCTGCGTCTGGGTCCTACCTCCAATTACTTAGCAACCTACCAACTCACTGATTGCTCTAAAGGCCCATAAACATTAGTTTTGAAACGCTAATTGCCTGCAACCAAATTATGTATGTACATTATGAGTTTTCCACCTAAAGACCCCTCCGGTTATAAGACCTGGGTCTCATAGCAGGTGGTCAGAAATCAGGATCTGTCAAGGGGCATTGTCCAGTTATAAAACCCGGGTATGAATGGCTCAGAATGGTGTGTTTTCGTGTATATATTTTACAAGATAACTAATGAATAGGGAGTTTTTGAACTCAGGTCGTTCAAGAATCGTTCTTAAACCTGCGTGATCTTGGTAAAGTTCTTGATTTGTTAGTTTTGGATAGCTGCTGTAAGCATATTGGAGCTTCTAAGTTGCCTAAGTTTTCAAAACTTCTTTAAAACACACACCTATCCATGCCATCCTTTTGTGCATTACGGGCCGTGCGGTCTGTTTAGCTGCGTCTGGGTCCTACCTCCAATTACTTAGCAACCTACTAACTCACTGATTGCTCTAAAGGCCGATGAACATTAGTTATGAAACGCTAATTGCCTGCATACAAATTATGTATTACAATATGAGTTTTCCACCTAAAGACCCCTCCCGTTATAAGACCCGGGTCTTATAACTGGGTTTCTTTTCCGATTATAAGACCCGGGTCGTATAGGAGGTGGTCAGAAAGCAGGGGCTGTCAGGGGAATTTTCCAGTTATAAAACCCGGGTACTCTAAACTCAGAATAGTGTATAATAAATTTGTGGGGAATGCAACGACTATTAGATTTTATTGCTAAGCTTTCGAGCACACTACGGGGCCCCTTATCAAAGCGCGAATAGCAAGCTCGCACACACAGCTGTTACACTCTAAGTGAAGTCAAAACAAAACTGCAAAAAACTAACAAAACAAAATTGAAGTTACAAATAGTGCAATCTGCGCCAAGCATGAGATACTTCCAAAGACAATCTATCATTCATAGCTTTTTGTCCTTTGTCCTGAATCATCAGTGATTCTTTCGCTCTTCTTCTCATCAGGTCAACTTCGGATTTCGGAAAGTAAAAATGAAGACATTAATACAAGAATATCATCTTGGAGGTCTTAAAGCGCCGAATGTTCAGGTTATTAATGACTCAATTAAGTTGAAATGGGTAATTAGGCTCGCAAAAGATAACGCTCGCAAGTGGCATACTGTAGGATTGAGAAAACTTGATAAGAACGGCGGGATAAACAACATACTTACAAGTCGATACAACTGGAATGAGTTGAAAAATCTGGTCTCTCTATTTTACAGTGAAATACTGAAAGTTTATACGGAATATTGGGACAATGTTTTGTTTTGCAACCCTGAGAATCAACCGCTACTTGCAAGAAGTATTTTCAATAACCGAGATGTCAAGACAGGGCAGCCGAAACGTATGTATTATAATCCGGTTATGAAAGCCAACGGTTTGACTAAGGTCCGTGACTTGTTGGGAGATGATGGTAACTTTTTGAGCTATCAGGGAGTGCTAAATCGGTATCCTGGTTTGATAATAGATAAAAAGCAATGGAACAAAATGTGGACAGCACTTCCTGTTAGATGGCGGAATCAAATCTTGGGCCAATGGGACGAACTACTGGAAGACTATGAAAGATATGACCCAGTTCTATATGAACCAAACAAAATAAGTACATCCTTGTACAAAAAATACAAGCTTTCAAAATTGTATGAAAATGCGACAGCCAAACAAAGATGGTATGAAAAGTACTGGGTGTCGGGAGAGCTGTTTGAAAAAGCATGTAGACGAGCTCATACTGTATCTAGCGTACTGTTGCTACGGGTATTTGATTCTGAATTGGGTATGGGTATGGGTAGGTATTTTTTAAAATACCCATACCCGGGTATGGGTATGGGTAGATATTTTAAAAATACCCGGGTATCGGGTATAAATCGGGTATTTTTCATTAAAATCTCGAAATTCCCTAAAAATGTCAAATTTGAATAGGTTGTTATGCTAGACTAATTACAGTACCTTCCTCAGGATCAACAAACAGATGAAATGCATAGAAATGCCTTGTAATTAAACCTTCAAAATTAAAGTCCAACTAAATTACTAGCCTAAGTAGACAGTACTTGTACTCAAAGGGATGACAAAAATAGACATTCAATTTCTATTAGAACTAGATGAGAGGCGAGAAGCCAGTTAAACTGTATGCAAAAGATTTATATTTACTGAATGTACTACGTTGTAAAAATGCATTTTAGGTCAAATACCGTGTTTTCTGCCATACATGCAAAGAATATGTTTTGTTCCTGGGCGCACCCACCAAAATTGCCGCTACCTCCCCCCATATCGGCACGCCGACTGACAAATTTTCGGATTTTATCTACCCTCCAACCCATTTTTCCAGCCAATGTATGAAGAGTGTGATGTATGGCAAAAGCAGTGGCGTACTCAGGATTTTGCAGCTTAAAATTGACAGAAATTACAAGTTTTACTAGTTTAAAATGGTCTGGTTGGGCTTCTGCTCGACCAGGGCGAGAAATTTTTGAAAATTTAGCCTTCGAAAATGCATCTAAAAGGTATTCTGAGCATAAAATAGACAGTTTTAGTACATAATTTATTCAGTTCTCTTATATTTGCCTAATTTTTCCTCCCTACCTCCACCGCAAAGGGGGTGTACACATCCTACACCCCCTGGGTACGCACGCCAGTGGACAGAAGCCATAATTCTATCCAATACTTGCTTGAGAGAATTTTTGCAGTTTATACAGAAATTAACGGGCATGTCTGCGCTATTTTTTCTAAAAAATACCCATTCAAATACCCGGTATTTTTCAAAAAATCGGGTATACCCGGGTATGGGTGTTTCAAAAAGTACCCGGGTATGGGTATACCCGATTACAGGTAGTTTTACTCAAAAATACCCAGTTTCGGGTATGGGTATGGGTATACCCGATCAACAGTAATCTAGCGACGTTAGACTGCGTAACTTTCAGTATTGTGTTGTGCACAGGATTGTTCCCACCAAGCAGTATTTGTATTACAGGAGAATAGTGGAAGATAAGCAGTGCAAACAGTGCCATTTAGGTAGCACGGAAACCGTTGAACATATGTTATATTACTGTCCACCTGCAAAACGAGTATGGAGAATGCTGGAAGCACTCATTTATGACGTAGACCATCAGCAGACCTCCTTCGATCTGATTACTGCGCTTTTTGGTCAAGAGTATGACTTACACGTTGATTCTAAGGTGTTGAACTTGCTAGGCATTTATGCAAAGCAGTTTATCTACAACCTATCAAGAAATGAAGTCAAAGAGCTGTCAGTCATGACGTTTCAACACTTTGTTAAAGCTAGTTTAAAAACTGCATTTTTTGCAAGCAAAATGCTGAAAAAAGAAGACGCTTTTAAGCAAACTTGGGGTAAATACCTACGTTTCTTTGACATACGGAGCCCGTAACAAGAGACGTATCATGTAGTACTTGCTCTAAATCAATCAATGCTAAGAAAACTGCCTCTACAAACAAACAGTGACATCAGATCCAGCTGCTAGTCATCTTTTACCTACTAACCACTCTACTAATTTCTACTTTAAATTTTAAATCAATAAAAACTTTCGTCAAAAAAAACTTCGGATTTCTCCACTTTTACATTTGTCCAGTTGATCGAATGGCCGGTCAGAATAGTGTGTTTTCGTGTATATTTCTTACAAGATAACTAATGAATATGGAGTGTTTCATCAACTCAGGTCGTTCAAGAATCGTTCTAGAACTTGCGTAATCTTGGTAAAATTCTTGATTTGATAGGTTTGGATAGCTATTGTAAGCATATTGGAGCTTCTAAGTAGCCTAAGTTTTCAAAACTTGTTTAAAACTAGGCAATTCAGATCTAAACGTATATTCAGACTGAAACGCCGATTTATCGATTTGTTTTGTGGGTGGAGTAATCGCTCGATTGGCAAAATGTCGATTTTCGGTTGAGTTTAGGCCCCTAATTTCGTCAAATTATGACTTTAGAGACCCTGCCTACTGGACTATCTGCATTCTGAATTAGATGAAACAAAAACCAGTTGTATGCAAATTGCTGGCTTGTCCGAAACTGCACTGCAGCACAGAAGAAGCTACAAAACCGCGTTCACATTGTCTGGTCAGTCTGTCAACTGATGAGTAAAAGTTTTATCTGATGCAGATATTTATACAAATTATCAGTTCTGTATTGTGTTGTGTAATTGCATGGAGATGGTAGCAATGTTTCTCCCATTGTTGCTGTGTTGTGTCAGCTGCAGTTGGGCTTTGAATAGCACCAATGCCACGAGACGAATCTGCTACGAGGGCTGGGCTAAGGAGACTGCGGAATCTGAGTGTGACGACAAAGCCACCCACTGTGTGAAAATCGAGTTCTCGCGGTCTTATTACACAGAGTACACTTTGCAACCGGTCAGACATGACCTACCCTACTATACATGCGCTGGAGCTGAAGGATTCTTTTGCAACGACAGTCAGTCAGTGAACTCGTTTGACACCAGGTTTACGTCTCCATTCGAGGGCTTACAGCACTTTGAGGTGGAGTTGGAAGGTACAGCCTTTTGTTGCAAGGAAGATCTGTGCAACGGTGCTGAAAGCTTGCTGGCTGGGTGGATGTTGGCTGTGATAATTGGCGCGATTTGATTTTTAGTTCTACTTGTCTTTTTGTTCTTTTTCTTATTAATCACAACTGGTGCTTGTTCAAAATAAAGATTGACCTAGTGGCTTTGACAATCAGTTATTTTATCTCATGAATGCTTAGGTTTGTGATTTGCAAAGTAAGCAAATATTTGCATGCATGCAAGCTATATGTACCTGCAATGAGATCAGGTGTGTATGTGCATTAGTTAAAGCCTCTATCAATAGATACAGCTCTGACAGAATTTCAGTCCATTTGGGGTGCCTCACGTCTTACGTCCATAATCCAGTCCTACCTACATACAGTGTTGGAAAAAAAAAGATCGCTGGACCAAAACAGTAAATGCAACTGTTCTTTATATCGTACATTGTGTTAGCTGTTGTTTGGGCATGGCGAGCTTTCCCACTAGTAGCCACTAGCTTTGGGCATTTTATTTTCTCTTTGTTGTGTGTTCTACTCGTTCAATTTTGACGAAGGCTTTTCCAATCCTGCCACAGTCCTCAGCAACTAGTCCCAGTGTTTCTGGCACAGCGTTGCGGGGCCAAATGCTGCAGAGCTCTTGTTTCAAGCAGCTGTTTTTTCACTGTCGATATTTGCTTTTGGTTTCTGGCTTGCTTGGCCACCGGAAAGACGACGACTAATAGCACATAGAGAAGAGTTTGATTTTCTGTTCGACGGTGGATCGTGGTACATGTCAGTAGTCCCTTGTTTTGGCGTCGTCACTGGAGTCACTTTCACCAGAGCTCTTCTCCCCTCATGCAGTGTGATCGGCTGGTCTGTGAAGAGGTGTTGGTATGAGATGAGTGTCGGTCTGACCTGGCAGCGAACCAACCACTGGTATGGATGAGCATGACCTTCAAGGACTCAGCAGTTGCTAGTTCATGTCAAGAAGCTATTGAGAGAGGCGTGGTGTTCGGCTAATGGCTGATGACTGGGCTGTCACTCATTTTTACCCTTTCTGCTGCGCGCCACTTTCGAGCCAGAACTCGCTACCCCCATTCGCATGGAAGATGATGATTAGAGTGCGAACTGGTATTGGGTATTGGGTATTGGGTATTGGGTGTTGGGTGTATTGGGGTGTTTTCCAGGTATTGGGTATTGGGTATTGGGTATTGGGGTTTTTACCCCCCAATACCCAATACTAATTGGGACAGGTAAAATTAGAGAAAAATCGATGTTGACCTGAAAAATTGATCTGAAAAAATCGAAAAAGTTGATCGATGATTCGGTTTAGGAAGCTGTTTTCGCGTTAAGGAGCCATCCATCCAAAATCCCGATTTTTCGGGGCCCCTTTCCCCCAAAATCGCCTTGCGTCGTTTCTTGGGGACCCCCTCCCCATAAGGCGACGTTGTTTTCGGTTTACCCCCTGCCCCGATAAAAGTGCAGTACATACAGTACTGTCATGTTTTCTTGTTACCAGTACGTACAATCAATTGCATAGATCGCTACAACCACTCTGGTAAGCTTTTCTATATGTAGAAATATTTGACAGAATATAATTAAATTGAAAGTAATACAATCAAAGTTGCCTAAAATTCCGAAAAAAGTGACGTCGTTTTTGCTAACCCCTCCGTCTCCTGGTGTGTCGTCTATCGTCGCATTTCAGCCAACCCCCCTCCCCCTTCTGGAACGACGTCGTTTATGGACGGCCTAATCAACTAATCGTTAGTAGAATTTCCTAAAAGTGTGCGCTTTTCTAAGCGCTACATGTACACCAGTAATTAATTTCTGTGTTCTTATCTAAAATAAAAATGGTGACATTTCTAATGTCACGATAATGTACCAGTACCGTACGCATGGCTATTGTGGTGGTGCACACAATTTCCGGCAGAGGTACATGTATTGTAGGAAAAAATTCGCCGGAAGTACATGTAAGTAACACGACTGAATTACGAAATATTAAGTACCAAAACTGATAATTTCTGCTAATTTTACGCCCAAAATGGCTTCTAAATGCTTTCTGAAAGGCTAATCTTTCAAAATTTTCTCGCCCTGCTTGGACAGCGGCCCAACCAAGCCTCTTAAAAATTTTAATCGTAGTGCCAAAAATCTTTTGTACACAACTGGAATGTACAGGGTGTCTCAAAAAAAATGATCACATTTCTTTTTACTGCCATTTCCGCAAATTTTGACCAAATAGGCTGAAATATGGATCATAGGTGCCAAAATTCGGGGAATTTTATGTGTTAAAGTTTGGTGCACTAGGCTTTTACTCACACCCGAGAAATTTCAAAAAAAGTTAAATTTGGTCATTTCAATAGTGAAAGCCAGTCACCGAAAAATGGATGCATTTCCTTTTCCTGTATCTTTCCTAATTTTTGTCCGAATGGGATGAAATTTGGAGTGTAAACGCAGAAGTTCAGGGTAATTCCTGTGTAAAAGGTTGACCCTCGAACTCTAACGCTATCGTTAGAGTTTACGCGATAATGCAATGTAACGTTTTTCGGTGACCGGCTTTCGCTATTGAAATTACCAAATTTCACCTTTTTTGAAATTTCTCGAGAATTAGCCAAGATTAGTGCACCAAACTTTAACACATAAAATTCCCCGAATTTTCGCACCTATGGTCCAAATTTCAGCCTATTTGGTCAAAATTTGCGGAAATGGCAGTAAAAAGAAATGTGATCATTTTTTTGAGACACCCTGTACCTGTCCAGTGAAATGCAATTTTTGGCCCAGCTACACAAGTATTGGGTATTGGGTATTGGGTATTGGGGTATTGGGGGTCTCAGGTATTGGTATTGGGTATTGGGGTATTGGGTTTTCTAGGTATTGTTCGCACTCTAATGATGATGATGATGATGATGAGCTTGAGATAATTTACTGATTCTTAGTCGTCTTTTCTCTGTTCTGTTTTTTTACTAATATACGCTAAAGGCATAGGTACAATATTTTTCTAATTGAATCGTTTTGCTAAATGTGCAAATAAACAAGACGATTCTTCAAAATGAGTGCATCTCGCCATGCCCAAACAAGAAGAAACACACAATGTCCGATATAGAAGATTTGCATGGTGCTAAAATGGTAACTACTATTTTACACTAAGATAACGTCAAAGGACGGGTCTATCTGCAATAGTAGTTTTAGCGTCCTGTTGGTATGAGTAAACGTTTTCAATTCAATTCAAAAACAAATCAAAGCTATAATTGAGGTTTTGCTGGTGCTTCTTCTTAAAGTGCCATTCGTCAACGCGAAAAACGCGGGCAAATTAATTATGTATCATCATGTGAATATTACTGTCTTGTCTCTGATACTCCACCATACCGAAAGAAGCAAGACTATGTAAGTAAGTAAGTAAGTAAGTAATTTTTATTCAAAATAAACGGAACACAAATGCCCAAGACTGAGACCAAACAGATAGGGATGGGGATGGGCCGCTAAACGGCCACTAACACCCTACCCCGATAAAATCTACTAAAATCGGTATTACAGAGAGCGTTGCGGAAGGCGCGTGCAGAGCGCAAATTAACGGTTTCATTTGGTAAGGAGTTCCAAATATTTATTACTCGAACGGCAAAGGAATATTTTCTTATATCAAGCCTGGACTTCGGTAAACACAATTTATACTGGTGGCCACGTGTGTTGAGATTATTAAATTTGAAAAACAAATCAACAGGGAGATCAATTTGTCCGTGAATTAATTTGTAAACCATTACAAGGTCAGCAACAATTCTTCTTTTTTCTAAAGACTCCAAATTTAGCAATCTTAGCCTTTCGGAATATTCAAAATTCACAAGACCTGGAATTCGGCGAGTAAATAATCTCTGTACTCTTTCAATCAGATCAATGTCCTTAAGTAAATATGGATTCCAGACCTCTGAGGCATATTCTAGCTTAGGACGAACAAAAGTTTTGTACAGTTTGATAAGGAAATCCTTGGTCTTAGTTTCAAAACATTTAAAAATCAGGTTAACCAACCTAAACCCGTTTGCTGCAATTTGATTACAATGGCGCGAAAATTTAAGATCATTAGAGATTAGCACACCAAGATCAGTTATTGTATCAACTGATTGAAGCTGACGACCAAGACATATGAAATTTGTATGAGCATTACCGTAACCAAGATGCAGGACAGCGCATTTTTGTATTGCGACAGATAGCTGCATTCTCTCTGCCCAATGCATCACCCTCTCAAGATCTCGCTGTAAGACAACATTTACTGCGTTTCGAGGAAGGGCAAAGTAGAGTTTAGTGTCATCAGCGTAAAGAGCAAATTTTGACTCAGTAAGCACCGAACTGAGGTCATTTATGTAAATAAGGAACAACAGGGGGCCTAATTTGCTACCTTGAGGAACACCAGAGGTTACAGGAATTGAGGAAGAAACTGCGTTATCTACCGATACATACTGTAAGCGATTTGACAAGTAAGCCTCAATCCACTTCAGTAATTTTCCTCTGATACCAATATTGTGCAGTTTAGACATAAGTTTTGGATGAGAGACTGTGTCAAATGCTTTAGCAATATCGAGATAAATAACGTCGATTGTTAAAAAATTATCTAAGTTTTGGGTCCATTCATTTAGACAATACAGTAGTTGGGCTACAGTAGAACGGTTTTTCATAAAACCGAACTGCTTAGGGGATATCTTATTGGTAGCAAGAAGGTAATCAATCATTTCATCAAAAATGATGGATTCCATAATTAACTCACTTTTAACAAGTAAACTTATAGGCCGGTAATTTTTGACAGAGGTGCTTGCACCCTTTTTGAAGATTGGAGTAATACGAGCCACTTTCCAGATATCTGGAAGAGTGGCAGTTTCAAAAGATACAGAAAATATTTTCTTTAGAGGAGAAGCAAGAAGAGCAGCAAATTTTTTGAGAACAAATTGTGGGATACAATCAGGACCCTTAGACATCTTTGGAATAGTTTTTAATAGGTGTTTAAACACAATATCATCGGACATAAGTATGTCCCGCAGAAATGTTGCATTTTCAACAGCAAACTCCTGCAAGGGTGACCCATCATCCGTTATAAAGACAGAGGCAAAAAAGGCATTAAAAGCAGATGCCTTTTCAGATGGGTCAGTAATGATTGATCCATCATCAGCGACTAGGTTAGGGATATGAGATTTGTTTTTGAATTTGCTCCTAACAAATCTCCAAAAATCGGACTGAGATCCTTGGTTAAGTACAGATTGTTCAGCTCGATACAAATCATAACGTTTGGATCGTCTCGCATCATAGTATGCCGTTAACCAGTTTTGGCGGTTTTCCTCTGATGTGTTTAGTTTGTAAACTCGATGAAGCCTTAATTGTCTGTTGTGTGCATTTCGCGAAGCAGTAGACCATAAGGAGGATTTGGAACGAAATGTACACTTTGGGACAAAGGCTTCGATACCTTGACTCAAAAGCGAATGGAAACACGCCCAAAATTGGTTAACATTGGCACACTGTTCGAAAACAGTAATCCAATCAATATGATACAGATATTCAGAAAACGGCTCGAAATGTAATTTTCGAAAGTTGAGGAAAGAGGTGTCAGTATTAAAAGATTCATGGGTAATCAAAGGCCCAAAATTGGATACAATCTTATTGTGGTCGGAGTTAGCAAAGGGCTCTACAACTTTAGAATTAAATACGAAACTCTCTTCATTACAAAAAACTAGATCTAAGATATTGCCAGACTCATGTGTAGCTTGGTTTACGTATTGAGAGAAGCCATTTTCGAGCATGAAGACCAAAAATTCTTTATCGACCGAACTAAGGGCAGAATTATTTAGCCAGTCAATTCCTGGAAGGTTAAAATCACCCATGATTAAAGTGGTTATTTTATCAGAGTAAGCAGATCTGATGTGGTCAATAACTGCATTTACCGAGTCCTGCTTGACAGCAGAAGGAGTACGATAATACAAGCCAACATTAAATAGAGCAATTTTGCTACGTTTAGAGAAAATTGAGACCCACAGCGTCTCATAGAATAAGTTGCTTTCAGAGATCAAAATTTGGTACTCAAACATATTAGGGATCAGAATAGCCACCCCACCTCCACTTCCTAGTCTGTGTTGGTCATCGCATCTCAAGATAGCGTGCGAACACAATACATCACTAAATGCAAAGTCCGGAATGTCGTTATTCAACCAGGTTTCTGTGACAAGAAAGAACACGTTAGCGTGAATTGAACAGGCATAAACTAGGTCAGCCTTTTTAGAGAATAGCGATCGGGCATTGAAGAGACAAAAAGAACCTATCTGCGGAACTCCGCTTGCCTGCTTGGGCAGTGTTAGTTTGACGAACGATGAGGCCCTTGTCTTTGCTCGGCCCGAGAAACAATCTCACCGCGTCTGATGATCAAGTTCTTTTCTCCGTTCTCTCGACGCCGGTACAGTTCCTGACGCAGTTCATAGTCTTCAGTGAGTTGCTTTGGCGTCAGGTCCGGACGGCAGAATGACTTCAGTCCAGAAAAGGCGGGCTCACCGGCAATAGTTGCAATGTTAATAATGTACACATTGCCTGGTCAGTTTGTCAAGTAATGGAAAAGATCTTTATCTGTATTATTCAAATTCTCTGCCCTGTGTTGTGTTGAGATGGCAGCAATGTTTCTGCTCTTGTTGCTGTGTTGTGTCAGCTGCAGTTGGGCTTTGAATAGCACCAATGCCACGAGACTGATCTGCTACGAGGGCTGGGGCGAGGAGATTGTGGAATTTGAATGCAACGAAATAGCCACCCACTGCGTAAAAATTGAGTTCTCACGGTTCTATGACACAGAGTACACTTTGAAACCCATCAGACATGACCTACCATATCATACATGTGCTGGAGCTGAAGGATTCTTTTGCAACGACAGTCAGTCTGTGAACTCGTTTGACGACCGCATCAACTTTCCGTTCAAAGGATTACAGCAGTTTGAGGTGGAGTTGGAAGGTACAGCGTTTTGCTGCAAGCAAGATCTGTGCAACAGTGGTCAAAGCTTGCAGGTTGGGTGGATTTTGGCTGTGATCATTGGTGCGATCTGATTTTTAGTTCTACTTGCCTTTTCTTGTTCCTTGCTTGCTAATCACAACTGGTGCTTGTTCAAAATAAAGATTGATCTAATGGCTTCTGTGGTCAGTTATTTCAAGAATTCGGTTTCGGTTTGCGTTTTGCTGACATTCTAAGTACTGTTGATTTGGGTATTATACCCAACCATACCGAAAATGGGTATTTTTGAGAATACCTAACCTACCCAATAAATACGACCAGACCTACCGATTCCAGGTATTTTAATAAATACCCATACCGGGTATACCGATTATTTTCGGAATACCTAGGTATTTGGGAATCAGTATTTTTTGTCCAGCTAAGTGCATTTTTTATCGATAATTCCCTATGATTACATATTGTCTTCTTTGTAATTTTCATACATGTAACAGGGGGGTCTGGGGGTTGTGCCCCCCACCCGACTTAGGCCAGACCCCCCCAGCTCCCCCCCCCCCCGAGACGATTTCACCGACCCCCCCCCCTCGAATTTTTCTGGCAAGTAAATTTTCGAGCAAATTTTTTACAATTTCACACACAAAAATTGCCAAAATCGCCTGCAAAACAGCACTTTTTAGCTGTATTTCAGCCCAAATTAGCGATTTTGGCAATTTTTAGCCAAAAAATGGCGATTTTTTTCGATTTTTGAGCGCTTTTTAGTGCCCACCCCCTTCCCCCAAAATTTTGGCTCAGCCCCCCCCCCCGGCCGGCGCCAGACCCGCCCAACCCCCCCTCCCCCCATCGGCGGATGACCTGTTACATGCATGGTAATTTTGTATTTTTGGGGCATGCAGAAACATATTCTATTACGATATCCCTCCAAAATATCGAATTTAATGGATTTTTATTCATCAGACTCTACTCCCTGTCCAAAACTTGCTTTGTCATTAGAAAGCGGTGGTCTAGTTTTGGCATAACTTCACACTGCTCCTTAATAATCAAGTCTCTATGTACTTGATGTACAATACATTCACAAGCAACAGAACAACATGTTGTCACTGCTCGTTAGATCTCCATATTGTACACTAACAGACTTTACAACTACAGTACAATGAAAGCATTTCTCTTAGAAAAATTTTGTATAGAAACAATTTTCACTCCAGTAAATCAAAAAATAATTTCGAAAATTCCTAAAATCTATAAATCCCATTGCTTTTGATGGATTTTCTAGCGTCTGACGTTGGAAGTGTCTAAATCCATGGCCTTGTAAATGGAAAATTCAGTGTTTTGACTTTGTATAACATTTTCAGCAAATACCGAATAAATACCGGTATACCGGAACATTGACAAAAACAACATAAAACAGTGACAAAAACGCACATAAATGTACGTAGTATTGATCTTCTTCTGTGAAAACTATAAAAAACATGAACTTCAAAGTCTCTTCGATGCTGGTTTGTGAGAAAACGCATAAAAGAAAGAAATTCGGTCAAATCTTCTGCATGAGGAAGTATCCGGAGTCGGCCGTCATCGCACTAGACATCATGGTCTGAATGCAGTCACCGGTGGAAGGGTTGAAGGCCACACTGGTGCAGAACGCATTTCGAGCGCACTTTTTGGCGCAACTCAGATGGTCGATTTCGGTGCTCTGTCCCACCATCACTCTTGCGTCGGTCGGCTTCATTCCAGTAGTAGTTTTCACAAATCGATACTCGATTGGACTTTCTGAAAGTTTAGTACAGCAGTTCATGGTGTAGTCTATAAAAATGGTCGGCTTAGGTTCACACCGCTCACCGTACTGACACAGGAAAGAATGGTAGACGTCAAGTAGCAAATTGTAGATGGCTTGTCGCCAACCAGTGGCCTCATCGATGACGCCGGTGTATAGATAGGCGTATGGAGCTGGCGGACCATAGGTGTCGGGTTCGTCATCCTTGAAATCCCACAAGGTCAGATTGAGAGGTGCTGGCTGGGTCTGCTCTGTTGATTTAACCCAGAACCAGCCCTCTTTTATCGAGCCGCCTGCTTCCAGCTGTTGCAGACCGATGGCGTATATAGAGCCCTGTAAAGTCTGTTCATTTTCACGCTACTGTATGTCCGATGAAGAAAAACTAAAACTGTACCGCGAAAGTTTCGACCAGTTTCTTTAGTGTCTCGTCATCAAACACGAAGGCCAAATGTCCGTGTAGACCGCTGATGTCAGTGCACTGGGAAACGCTCTGGTTATAAAGCAGTTTTTCTTCGTGAGCGATATAGCAGGAACCACCCAGATACAGTGCCTTTCGACCGGTTGCCGTACCTGCCGATTGACAGTCGCTCTCAAATGTCGAGCACCACTGTGTTCT
Organism: Sabatieria punctata; assembly: GCA_030248155.1. Classification (NCBI taxonomy): domain Eukaryota; kingdom Metazoa; phylum Nematoda; class Chromadorea; order Araeolaimida; family Comesomatidae; genus Sabatieria; species Sabatieria punctata. The sequence continues at coordinate 95,276 of JASANB010001374.1, forward strand.
TCCTTTAAAAGTGTTGCAACGAAAATTTTTAGCCTTCGCTCAAACGATCTGTTCTCAGTCAGTTCTTAATCAATTTTGTTTTTCATTGGATATATGTTTTGTTTACAGAAACTATTAGGAATATTTTTCGCAAGCTTTTCCTGCCTGGTGCTGCTGGAAGCCAAAAACTAAAAGTGAGGGGAGCGGTTCTATGGAAATTCTAAGTTTTCACTAAGTTTGAGAGCATATCGTTGAAACTTTTTTTACGAACAAAGTTTTATTTCTGAAATGGGTTAGTGATATCGTTGAAACTTGCAGGAATCACCGGACATAGAATATAAACTGCGCTTGGCTCCGACATAGCTCAAACGGCACTGAACTACAAAATTTCAGTGAAACAGCCTCTGTACATACCTTGTGTGGCTAACAGTAAAAGCCATAGGATGGTGGTAAACATCATACAAACAAAGGAGGCTAAGTTCAACGATGGGCCGGATTGGCTTACCGCAGTTTGAGTTCGCTAGTGCAACCAAGCAACCTTGCTCCAATTAAATTAGTCTGAATAAATTATGCATGCAATCAATTGTTTGATTCGGGCCTGTTTTATTTAGTGTTGTTATGACTACTAGTCAAATTCAAAGTCATAGTCAATACTTTTGTGATATCGCAGTCAAACAGACAGGTAGTCAAAGTCAAAGTTTGACTACCTTGTTACCATAAATACGTAGTCAAATGAAGACTAGGTAGTCAAACTGTTTGACTATGACTATACGTGTTGTTATAAGAGGCAGCCTTTTCAAGCGTATTTTACCACCTTTTGCTTTGCTGTTGATAACAAAAATATATTACAAACTTAAAACATTTTAGGCACTATAGAACACCAAACAAAGTTTTCTTTAAAATTGTGAAACAATGAAGGGAAGGGTCAATCAGTGAATCTATGTACTTGCGGGGTTCCTGTGGGATGTGGAAGAAAAGTCAGGGAGTCATGGAAAAGTCAGGGAATTTAAAAAAAGTGAGGGAATCAGGGAGAAGTCAGGGAGTTCGGTGTTTGGTCAGGGAAAAATTTGATAGCAGCAGAAACATCTTATCCAAATGTCACAACACCCTTTTGAAGATCGGTCTTCTGACTTATATACTACTAGTTGAACCGGAAATTTACCCTCTGAATACCGTTTAAATCCTTTTACAAGCCAATTTTTTAACATTCTCTCAGATTGCTTGCATTTTCCTCACCCTGGTTGGTCAGGGAATTTTGACTTCGGTCATGGAATAGTCAGGGAAAGGTCAGGGAATTTTGCTATACAAAAGCCGCACGAACCCTGACTTGATACAAGTTGTACAGATCCACTAAATCAGAATTAAAATTATGATATACAGTAGAATACTCTTTTTAGAGAAAAGTCAAAAATTTTCTTGGCTTCACACACAAACGGCGTTTTATCCTATTTTACAGCGGTTTTTGCTCAGCATGTTGTTTTTGTTTACAATGAAAATTTTGAAAAGAAAAGAACGATTTTGTGATACTTTTTAGCGGCTAACTACTGTTTATTTCAAGATAAAGTTTTATTGATTTAGTTACATGCTTTTCTGGGTGACGTTTGGAGACTGAAACATGAAAAAATTCCTGAAAATGTTAATTTGGCTCTGTTTCTAAAAGCAGTCAAAGTAGTCAAACCAGTGCTCATCATAGTCAAATGGTTTGACTACAATATAGTCAAATTTGACTACTTGGGCATTGTACTCAAACCAGCGGTAGTCATAGTCATAGTCAAACGGAAATTTTGGTATTGTAACAACAGTAGTTTTATTCTAATGCACAGAGGCAGGTACCGGGGTTTTTAACCTATAAGACCCCTCCGGTTATAAGACCGGTCTTATAGGTGGAAAAGTCCGGTAACGTAAAATGTGTTACAAAAGTACTGTTAACATACAGTATAAATAAATCATAAGCACAAGCGCGAAATTTGTAGGATTGTTTCTTATTGAAAGTTACAAAAGCCGAGCTTTCTTTCAGCAGATACTGGTCACATTCCATTCTGTGTTTTCTTTTTTTCTTTTCTAGTCTGAAAGACTTCCTACTCACAGAAGACAACTGCGTCTGGTACTGTTGTTTGTGTATACACAAATTTCTATGAACAGTGAATATGTGTGTATAGGCATACACGTTCTGAAAATCCAGTACAAACAACGGTATGAAGTCTTTGAATAGGTACAGTGCCTACCTAGTCCGAACGTAAACACTACAGTGGGCAGGTATTGAGAAAGTACCTAATCAGGGATGTGAGGTGGGAAAAAAACACCGGAAAAAAACTGTTTTTTTCCGAAAAAAAACCGGTTTTTTTCCTAAGGGTCGGAAAAAAACATAAATCGCGGAAAAAACTCAAGCTAAAAATAGCTAATTTACGTCATTTTTCGTTTAAAAAATGGACTTTTGCTATGTATAATAGGCCATACTGACTCAAAACTGTTAGAAAAACAACAAAAAAGACCAAATTTGGCATGAAAAAACAAAAATGCAAACTGCTGTAAGAAAATTTGCATATAGCGTTATTTATGGAACCTGTCAGGCACTGTTTCATGCCTGTTTCGTGATTTATATCAATGTAACACGTGTATTTCTGGTCTAACAAGACTGAGGAAGGCGCTAGAAAGCGTTAGGAATCATAAAACCAGCCTAGGATACTCAGAACTTGGGCTGGAGTTTTTTTCCGCGATTTAGGAAAAAAACCGGAAAAAAACCGGAAAAAAACTGGAAAAAAACAGGCCGAGGTTTTTTTCGGAAAAATATACAACCCTGTACCTAATATCAGGTATCAGGTACAGGTATTTCAAAAATACCAAATCAGGTATCAGGTAGGTATTCTCAAAAATACAGGTATCAGGTATCGTATCAGGCATTTTGGAAAAAGGTTACAATCCTGATTTAGCCAAAAAATCGCTCAAAATAACGATTTAGGCTTGAAAGTCAGGTAAAATCAATTTAGTTACGGTCGTTTTAGGATTTTTTTCGTCACGAACCTGCATAAAATGCTAAAACACGCTTTCAAAATGATTGTAGGGGTGCTGAATCGCTTTGCACATCCATCTCTAGTGGTGTTGATATTTGCCAGTCAGAGAAAAGCTTCTTGTAAACCATTTTTACCAGTATGTCCCTCTACTCAGTGGGTTACCCAGGATTTTGCAAACGAAGTGTAACCCTTTTTGAGATTTCATTTTTTGTTCGGCCGTGGTTAAGTAGGGCGAGAAAAATTTAAAAAATTAACGTTCAAAAGAAACCTGTCATAAAAAGCATTGTGAGTACAAAATTAGCAGAAATTAGCGGTTTTGTAAAGTCTGAAAAGGCCTGGTTGGGCAAGGAAAACAGGCGGTCTGAAAAGGCCCAACCAGGGCAGGAAAAATTTTATTGAAGAATTAGCTTTTCAACACGCTTTTTTAATTAACAAATTTGTGTTAAACTAACATTATGCCGTTTGTTTGTACCTAATACCGCACCGCAAGGGTCCGTACTGGGACCGTTGATTTTTTTACTCTACATAAACGACCTAGTTTCAGCTATCAAAAACTGTACTATCAAACTGTTTGCAGATGACTGCAAAATATATTTGGCAGTAAACAGAGGTAGCTCACATGAAATGCTACAAAATGAACTGCAGTTGGTGGCTGACTGGGCCGAAAGGTCTCAACTGAAAATTGCCTTTGAAAAAAGCGCCGTTCTGCACTTGGGGTACGGTAACCAGCGAACAGAGTATGTCTTTGGTAGCACACGAATTCCCGCTGTCGACAGCATGCGCGACTTAGGTGTTCTCTTGGCAAAAGATCATTGGCAAAAAGTGTCTTTCTCAACCCACTGCAAAGAAATCGCCAAAAAGGGTTTCATAAAGGCTGCTATGATTCATCGGAACTTTGAATACAAAAACAGAGACTTTCTGACGAAAATGTTTAAAATTTACGTGCGCCCTGTGGTAGAATACGCGTCCCAAGTTTGGTCTCCCCACTTGCTAAAAGACATAGATGCGGTAGAGCGAGTGCAACGATGGTATACCAAACGAATTCCTGGCTTTGGAACTACCAGCTATCCTGATCGTCTTGCCGCTCTTGAGCTTCAGTCTCTCGAGCTCAGACGCACAATCACTGACCTGGTCTATGTCTATAAACTGATTCACGGTTTAGTGGACCAAAAACTCGACAGATTCTTTATTCTTGCTAACCAAACTCCAAGCCAAATTACAGCCAGAACTAGGGGCCATCCTCTAAAACTGCTTCCACTAAATCCGATTGGTGCAGAATTCTGTTACGTAGACTGCAGAGAAAACTTTTTTAATAAGCGTATTTACCAATGCTGGAACAAATTACCGTCAGAAGTAGTATTACAACCAAACGTCAAACTGTTTAGAAATAGACTTGAGCAGCACTTCAACCAGAACCTAGATGATCTGACTTTTCTAAAGGGAAGGGGCTTAACTGCCTGAATCTGGCCCGCCTCTCCCCTACTCACCAAAGCATTTATTTAGCATTCGTTGTCGCACTGAATCTCTCCCCTGCTTATAAACCTTTGTGAATAGTTGTATGTGAAAATGCATGCTGCATGCTCTGTTTATTTTGGCAGATGTCATATAGGGAGTCCAATTTCTAGTTTAATTTTATTGATTCAATGCTGTATATCTGTTGATTCCAACTGATTCTACTGAATGATTTGCTTTGAACTGTATGTATGTATGTATGTATTGTCAGTGCTGTTGGAGGTCTAATGGTGAGTAAAGCGCTATAAATAAAATAAAAAAAAATAATACCTGTACCTGTTTCAGACCAAAAATACCGAAAATCAGGTAGGTACAGTAAGTTCAAAAGTACCCGATCAGGTATTATTAGGTAGGTATCAGGTGGGTATTACAAATCTACCTGATAATCAAGTACAGGTACAGGTATACCTGATCTACAGTAGTAAACACAGGTTCCTTTGTAGGTGCTCCGTACATAAGAGACATGGCAGAACTTCTTGTAATCAGAACAGTGTGGATAGGAGTCTCCTAAAGTTTACTCAGTTCATTAGTTCCAAAGCGACTCCACCAAAGTCATTGCCGTGTCTGACCACGTCTACAGAGAACTTGCATGCTCCATAACATACTCAGTTGTTCGTGTACAGTATGTACCTATCTAGCATCTGTTTAAAACTCCAAACGTAATTATTTCTCACAACACAACACCATGTCCGAATTAGGAACACGTCCAGTCCAGTGTACTGTAATTCAGCTGGAAAGACTATGGCAGTGGCAGTTGTGAAGAGAAAACACACAAATATCGGGTCCATGGCGTTTGTCATGTGCCTGATTCTACTGACGCCCGCCTAGTATCCATATTTCATGCATTTGTAATTGAAATTGAAATTAAAAGGAATCGGTGAATTTAAAGTGGAGCATGGATCGATTTATCGAAAATTGCATGCTAACTATTTTAGGAAGAATTTAGCACACCTAACTTCGCTAGCTCCATGGCTACTCCTAGTCCGAAAGGACAAAAAAGTTACAACAACTACAACAACAACAACTCCAGTAAGATTTTATTGCTTTGGTCCATCAGACAAATCAAACAAATGCAGCGGAAATAAGTGACAGGTGAATCAGATCAGCAATAGGCTAGCGAATCAGAAAGACAATCAGAAATGTAATAATAAACTGTTCATTCGGTGCACCTTTCCTCACTTCATATGCACTGCTTGTCGTTGTGTGTGTGGTTGTTGAAGTTGTGCTGGTAGTAGTGGTAGTGCTTCTTCTTGTGGAGGTTGTTGTGCTTGTGTAGTTTGGTTTCAGCGACCCATCGTTGCACTTGTTTCCGGTGTTGCAACAGCAAAGTCCTTCCTTGCACTCTCCATTGCCCACCCCTGCCTTCCGGCACCTGCCATCTATATCACAGTCCTGTCTCCTCAGTTTGCCATCCTGAGTGAAGTGGTTGTAGCAGTAATGATTCTCATGTCTTCGTACTTTGGTGCAGTTGATTACCTTGTAGAACAGTCCCTTCAGTCCACCATAGCACTTACCGATCTCGGGCTTGTAGTCTTTGTCCTCTTTATTGCAGTTCTTCAGCTGACAACAACAGGCAACCGTCACACTGCCTTGCTCAGGGCCCAGATACTGACTTGTGCAGTAGTACTCGCTATACTCTTTCCGGTCCTGAATCTCTCTCGAGGCCCACAGCTCTCCTCCGACACAGGGTTTGTCTCCAAAACAGCCAGCCTTGATCAAATTGTTGTGCTTGTCGTAGAGCTGCACACAGCCTCTGCTGGTCTTGCTTGTACAGTACTCCCAGTATTTCTGATCGTGAGTGTAGCAGGCAGTGACAGGCCACAAGTAGAAGTTGTTGCAGACGTCTGTGTTGCAGCAGCAAGTTGCTTTCAGTGGATATTTGCTTTTCTCACTGTCTTCCCAGTAGCACTCTTGATTCCTAGTGCACCATTTGCTCACAGCAAAGCCGCCAGTGGGACGCCAGCTGTCTTCATTAAAGCTCTTGTAGCACCACCTGTCGCCGATATCCTCGCGGCGTTTCTTTTCCGCTTCATATGTGGCCTCGCGATAGCCTTCTCGAGGTATGAGACAAGTGTAGAGCTTGGGTTTGGTCAGAGTGTTGCAGTTGTTGTTGTGGACTACTGGACAGCAACAGACAGTGAAGAGTGGGAAGCGCCGATGAGCTATGCACTTGTGAGTCTGGTCCCGTTTCAGCACCACATCCTCGCACAAATACTGATTGTCGCAAGCGCGTTCAACTAAAGCAGCTTTAGGATTGAAAGATGTGAAGCAGTATTCTTTTTCACAGTGCTCCTCTTTGCCGTACAAGCCGTACAGACAGGTCCAGCAGATGGCGTTTGGAGGTAGAGCTGTGCTCAGCAAAAACACAAAACACAACCAACGCATTGCAATTGAAGCAAAACAAATAAATTATGGAGGAACAAAATAATGTACGTATGTAGTGTACTGTCACCATGGGCTGTTTTTGTTACATAGTTCTTCGCAAAGCCGATGGGCTCAGGTTTCAGTCACTTTGTAGGCCACCTACATAGGTATGTGTGTGTCTATCCATGGGAAAAGCACCTTCAAAGTCAGTTTTTCAAAGGTTTTCGTTTGAAGAAAAATAATTGCATATAATTGTCATTGCCAACCGAGATCGGGCAGGCATGTAAAGTGGGGGGTCGGCGGAATCGGCCGGCATGGTGTGCGTTGGACATCCCTATGACCCCAAAGTAAAACCCTAAAACAGTTCCGCCCAACTCCCTCTGGGTAGCCAGCAATGGCCATCAGCGGTTCTCTCCATCCCACCATTTGCCATAGTAAAACTAGAAAACACACCAAACAAAAATGAATGTTTCTCCGGGGGGCTACCTCGCTCAGGCACGTGCTATGCAGCCTTCGAAAGTTCACATCATGAGCTTTCAGAATCTGAAATAAAATTTGTGGCGATTTTTGTTATTTCAAAAATAATCCATCCCGAAATACGGACTGATCACGATTTTGTCAGTTTTTACGGAAATGAGAGTTTCTCTGGGGGGCTACCTCGCTCAGACATGTGTTATGCTGCGTTTGAAAGCCCACATCATGAGCTTTCAGAATCTGTAATAAAATTTGTGGCGATTTTTGTTGTTTCAAAAATAATCGATCCCGAAATATCGACTGATCACGATTTCTTCAGTTTTTACGGAAATGAGAGTTTCTCTGGGGGCTACCTTGCTCAGACAAGTGCTATGCAGAGTTTGAAAGCCCACATCATGAGCTTTCAGAATCTGTAATAAAATTTGTGGCGATTTTTGTTATTTCAAAAATAATCGATCCCGAAGTAACGACTGATCACGATTTCTTCAGTTTTACGGAAATGAGAATTTCTCTGGGGGGCTACCTCGCTCAGACATGTGCTATGCTGCGTTAGAAAGCCCACATCATGAGCTTTCAGAATCTGTAATAAAATTTGTGGCGATTTTTGTTATTTCAAAAATAATCGATCCCGAAATATGGACTGATCACCATTTCTTCAGTTTTTACGGAAATGAGAGTTTCTCTGGGGGCTACCTTGCTCAGACATGTGCTATGCAGAGTTTGAAAGCCCACATCATGAGCTTTCAGAATCTGTAATAAAATTTGTGGCGATTTTTGTTATTTCAAAAATAATCGATCCCGAAATATGGACTGATCACCATTTCTTCAGTTTTTACGGAAATGAGAGTTTCTCTAGGGGCTACCTTGCTCAGACATGTGCTATGCAGAGTTTGAAAGCCCACATCATGAGCTTTCAGAATCTGTAATAAAATTTGTGGCGATTTTTGTTATTTCAAAAATAATCGATCCCAAAATAACGACTGATCACGATTTCTTCAGTTTTACGGAAATGAGAGTTTCTCTGGGGGGCTACCTCGCTCAGACATGTGTTATGCTGCGTTTGAAAGCCCACATCATGAGCTTTCAGAATCTGTAATAAAATTTGTGGCGATTTTTGTCATTTCAAAAATAATCGATCCCGAAGTATCGTTTGATCACAGTTTTATCAGTTTACAGCATCTGACTTAAAGTAGCTAAAAAAGAAAATGGGATGACCAAATCAAGGTTTTCTGGTATGCCAAATTCATTGGCGACGCCCATTTACAGCTAGGATCACGATACTTGATCGATTATCGATTTTTTTGCTGTGCAGATGAGATGACCCAACTACACTGATGTTAGTGGTTTTTGGGCATGCCGATTTCAACCACGATGTTGGTTTAGAGATGTTTATATGTTGAAATCGGCGTGCCCGAAAACCACTAACATCCTAGCTTTGTGGCCTGTTTAGTTGCACAACAAAAATCGATAATCAATCGAAATCGATTATTGAATTAAAACTCGATGATAGCTCTAAACCAGCATCGTGGTTGAAATCGGCATGCCCAAAAACCACTAACATCATAGCCTGTGTAGTTGGGTCATCTGCACAGCAAATAATCGATAATCGATCAAGTATCGTGATCCCAGCTATAAATGGGCGTCGCCAATGAATTTGGCCTACCAGAAAACCTCAATTTGGTCATCCCATTTTCTTTTTTAGCTACTTTAGTCAGATGCTGAAAACTGATAAAATCCTGATCAATCAATACTTCGGGATCGATTATTTTTGAAAAAACAAAAATCGCCATAAATTTTACTACAGATTCTGAAAGCTCATGATGTGGGCTTTCAAACGCTGCATAGCACATGTCTGAGCAAGGTAGCCCCCAGAGAAACTCTCATTTCCGAAAAAACTGAAGAAATCGTGATCAGTCGATATTTCGGGATCGATTATTTTTGAAATAACAAAAATCGCCACAAATTTTATTACAGATTCTGAAAGCTCATGATGTGGGCTTTCAAACGCTGCATAGCGCGTGTCTGAGCAAGTTAGCCCCCCTGAGAAACTCTCTTTTCCATGAAAACTGACGAAATCGTGATCAGTCCATATTTCGGGATGGATTGTTTTTGAAATAACAAAAATCGCCACAAATTTTATTACAGATTCTGAAAGCTCATGATGTGTACTTTCGAACGCTGCATAGCACGTGCCTGAGCGAGGTAGCCCCCCGGAGAAACATGCATTTTTGTTTGGTGTGTTTTCGAGTTTTACTATGGAAAATAGCCGGATCAGAGAGAACCGCCGATGGCCATTGCTGGCTACCCAGAGGCAGTTGGACGGAACTGTTTTAGTGTTTTACTTTGGGGTCATAGGGATGTCCAACGCGCACCATGCCGGCCGATTCCGCCGACCCCCCACTTTACATGTCTGCCTGATGGCTGCCTGATTTCGGTTGGCAATGACAAATAAGTAGTTACAATCAAAATGGTAATTTACGTCACGCGTTATTTCTGTTTTTAATTTCCGTATTCCAGATTTTAATTTCCGTATTCGTCACGTGTTATGGATATTGAAACGGCTAATTTCTTTCTGCAACGCGTTCGTAAATTAATATCCGTAACATCGTAACGACAAATATTCCAGCCATACGGAAGTTATACCATTCGTTTTTCTTCAAAAATCGCTAGCAATCGAATATCACGGAAAAATCCCAAAAATGAACTGTATGCAATGCAAATTTTAATTCTGTGTTTGTTCAATTGAAATTGCATATTTTTGAAATCTAACTTGACACCAAAAGCAAGGAAAGAAATGTAGGCATGTTTTTTGGCTCAATTACTGTAGCTGCTGAGGGTTTACTGGCGCAAAAACTAGCCAACCACGTACTAGTACAGACTGCAGTCTACCTACCGCACACTGACGGTTTGTTAGCTTTGTATGACAGTGCTAGACTTTGAAATAGCCCTCTTAGCAGGGATGGATATTTTTCCGAAAAAACACGGAAAAACAAACACCGAAAAAACACACACACATCCCTGCCTGTTAGTAGTGAAAACTGCACTAAACTTCACTTCTCTGTTTGAAGGAATTTTTAATGCAGAATACCTACATATGAATTTGCAGTTGACTGGATTTTCTGCCTATTTTCTTACACAGAGAGATAACATATTGAAAAATTTGCCTTCAAAAACGTATTAAAAGATATTGCGAGCGTAAAATTGGCGTGAATTTTACAGCGTAACAAAAATTTGTTTCCCGAATTTGTCATAGAAACTGCTTTAAAAACGAAAATTGCTCGCTTCCTCTCGTTTTAACTCCCTTTACATTTGTCAAATTTCTTCTAGAATAGAAGCCCTTTATGATTTCGTTAATGTTACCCCCACCGGACACCACAGCAACACACAACACAAGAATAGGTTTCGATTAGAAATTAGATAAACCAAATACATAGTGGAATTAGATAACGAAATGAAATGAGATGAGAATGTATCATGCTGTCTACATAACGTTCGCTCTACTGCAACTAAACGCTACAAACAGTTAAGAGAGCCTAAACTCAAAATCATTTACGTTCGCAGCCGCAGCTCCAGCCAATTTTCTTTTTCTTCGCGTCTTTCTTGCAGTTAATTCCAACAGCCGAGAACGCCTTTTCTATATGCTCAATTTGAATGCCAGCATGGGAGTCTTTGGCCGTGCACCAGGGCTGTCCTTTCTGGCCAGCCTCCTTCAACATCTCAGCCGTCTTCAGAACCATCTCTGCTCCCTCCTCCATGGTCATGTTCTTGAACCAAAAGTTGGCGTTTGCGCAGTAGAAAATATCGTAGCCATCTTGAACTTGTCTCGGCAACTTCGGACTGAGCAGGGAGAAGGCTTTATTGTAGACGCCCGAGCAGTAGTGAGGGTCGCTTTCCTTGGCGTAGTTGAAATTAGGGAACGACCGGAATTCCGATTCCGATTCCGATTCCGATCGGAACTGGCAGTTCCGATTCCGATTCCGATTCCGAACTCAGAGGCCTCGGAATTTTTCGGAACTTTGGCTAAATTTTTAGGAAATCAAACACCAATTCTATGCGTACTATTGCGTGTCTTCTTTGCTGTGCAATCGACAATCTGCATAGTTTAGTAATCCATAACCTACTGTAATCCCACTAAGTAAAAAATAAAAGTTAGCACTATGTACTTACTCCGTTGTGGAAGCACCTGAGTCTGAAGAACTCGACAGTCTTCAAACGCCTCTCAAAGATTTTGATCAAAGTAAAGTGAACGGACGTTTAAAGTGGCAAAAAACACATTTTGGAAGGCGACAGAAGTCACTTGAAGCCTGAAAAATAGAGTGCGAACAACACCTGAATGACCCAATACCCGATACCGATACCTGAGACCCCAATACCCGATACTTGCGTAACTGAGCCAAAAATTGCAATTCAGTGAAAAGGTAGATTCCAGTGGTGTACAGAGGTTTTCTTTCACAGGGATTAAAATTTCGAAGAGGCTTGGTTGGGCCATTGTCCAACTAGGGAGAGATATTTTGAAAAATTAGCCTTTAAGAAAGATTTAGAAGCCTTCTAGAGGGTAAAATAAGCAAAAATTAACAGTTTTAGTCTGTACATGATCTACTGTATTACAGTGTTTCTTATTTTCGGCAGATTTTTTCTTCTTACTCCACCGGAAAGAGGTGTACCAGACCGCACCCCCCTGGGTACAGTACCAATACATTCTGTTTCACTAAAATGACAAATTTCAATTGAATTACAAACGCTTATCTTTGATAAGAGCAGAGAAATTGCGCTAATTACTGGTGTACTAATTAGAAAGCGGACAGTATAAGACATTCTTAACCTTTAGTTTATTAACGCAAAAACGGTTTTCTATACCTACTGTAATCATCGGTCAATCTTTTCGATTTTTTTCAGGTCAGTTTTTCAGTTCAACAGCGATTTTAGTAGGTGCTAATTAGTATTGGGCATTGGGGCATAAAAAAACCCAATACCAAACCTGGAAAACACCCCCGATACACCCACTACCCAATACCAGTTCACACTCTACTGAAAACGTTGAAAAATTATTGTTTTTAAAGTATAATTTGCCCGCACTGAATTTTACCTATTGATGGTTGGCGATTTTAATGCATTGTTATCGTTTGACATGGTGATTTGTACTGGATGTTTGCATGGAATTGTAAGGGATGGTTGCGTAAACACTGTTTCTTTGCCAAAAACAGGTTATTTCAAAATTTTAAGCCGATTTTCAAAAAAGTTCCGATTCCGAAAAATTCCGATTCGGAACTGTACTTGAGTTCCGATTCCGATTCCGATTCCGATCGGACCCAAAAATCCGGTTCCGGTCGTTCCCTAGTTGAAATCTGCGCAATGGTCGATTGACTTGCCGTCGCACTTTGGCTTGTCCATGCATCTAATCGGTTTGTCGCCCAAATCAGAGCCTACATCCCAGTTAGGCGGTTGGCCACCACTCATATGCCACTCTAGCGCCTTTCCAGAGATATCGCCGAATGCCTCGTTAATGCAGCCTGAGCCGGATTCGTGTTCGTAGATCAGTCGGGAGTACTTGTGTACGATCGAGTGGCCGACTTCGTGTCCGACCACTTCTTTGGCGGAGGAATACGGGTGCATACTCTCGCAATTTCCTTCCTTGATGGGGTCGCAGTTACACTGAGGGCACTGACCATCGCCGAACGTCACTGCGTTATAACTGCTCATAAAAAATGCATTGGCCTTATTGCGTCCGTAATGCACGAACACCGTCAAAGGTAGCTTCTTAGCTGGCGTGTCGTTGCAGTGTTCTAAACAATCTTCTAGTACATAGTTGGGAAGTCCGGGCTTAAAATAATAGGTTCAGGTTCAAGTCAAGTCCAACATCGAAATTTCAGGTTCAAGTCTATCGTCTAAAGACCTGGGGAATAGGTTCAGATTCAAGTCCACCGATATTTCCAAAAACTGTAGAAATTTTGGGCAATTACTAAAAGGGGCGATGGGGCGACGGGGCGTTTTCGCGGTGCGGGAGCGGTCCAATTCCGCTCATGTCTTGTCAATACTCGGCTCCTCACCCCCACACCTTATCGCATCAAGTTTTGCCTGCCACTCGCCACGATTTGCACACAACGATCTTCGGCGAAGTACCATCGCTAGAATCGGCCAATTCAGTAGTGGAAACGATAACTTTCTTTCAGATTGTGATGAGTTAAACTGTTCCAGTTGCTATACTTCGTCCATACCTTCTGGGCTTTCACTTTCTTCTGTTCTGGCCAACTCTGATTCGCCATGCGGAAAATTATCCCAAGAATCGGCCGATTCAGGAGTGGAAATTGACAAAACTGACGATTTTTTCTGATTGCAACAATTTCACCTCTTCTGGCTTCCATAATTCTTTGGGCCACCAGTAGCACCTGTTCTGGTCCACTTCAAATCGTTACACTAAAGTACTATCCTAAGAATCGGCCGATTCGGTTCCCGAAGAAATTGAAGCTTTAATAAATATAGAAAAAACTTTGTACAACGTACATATACACCAGATCATACATGGGCCGGAAAGTCAAAAGGTTGAGGGTAGTCAAAATCCGAAAATTTGGGGGTGGGCCTGCCGGTTTGGGGGGTCGCGGCGATTTTGGTGGGTGGGGTCAGGAACAAAAGTCGGCTTCAGGTGGGTGGGTGGGTTCGTTTGGGGGGGATCGAGCCCAAGTTGGGGGGTGGGCAACCCCCCCCCCGACCCCCCCGGCCCATGTATGCACCAGATACAATCCAGCAATTTATTAGAGAGAGCTCCGTTGGCTCGTTAGGCCCCAATGGAATCAGATCCACTGTGGGGCACTGATATAAAAACAGTAGTTCGGTTCAAGCAGAACCTGGTGACATAACATTACACTAAGGTATACATTCCTATACAATTTCATACGCACGTCAAACGTGCTATTGATATCATCCCTGGTAGACGTAACATAGAGCAGACATAACGATTCCACAGCTGACAAAGAGAACTGGACGTGGGTACAGTTAGGGGAACACATAGTACAATCGACATATTTTTGCAACTACATACTGCTATGTAAACTTGCGTATCATAATCGATTAATGCTCGGTGAGAACAATGGCGCCATTTCTGATTGTAACCTTTTCACCATTTTTTCGTCACTCTTTCAGCGATGCCCAAATTTTTCTGATTGTGCCGTTGCAGCTCAGACAGGTCGGGCTTCAAGAATACATTGCACCAAGCTGCTTGTTTGCGTAATTGCTTAGCGTTACTCAACTCAACTAAGTTCGCCATCGGTTCTCGTTAGGAACAGTGACAAGCAGAGGGGAGAACTGCCGGCAACCTTCTGGTGACCCAAACGCTTTGCTTTTGACACTTGAATCGATCGACCCCCGACCTGTTTAGCAATCTGCCTCACCTTAGCAGTGTAAGCTTCCAAGCTGTCTATCTCTGGTAGCCTTCAAAACTTTTGCCTCCTAAATTTTTCTTTCCCTATAACTTCTTGCTCCTTGTATTTTTGGGGATGTTTTTAGTCCCGCTTTAATGAAAATTTTGGGTTCTGAAAATTTTCGGGGTGTTTTTTCCTTGCAGGCGGTAAAAAATTAAAGCGGGACTAAAACATCCCGAAAAATACAAGGAGCAAGAAGTTTTAGGGACAAAAAAATTAGGAGGCAAGAGTTTTGAAGGGTACAAATTCAAAGGGGCGCGCAAAACAGCAAATTTCAGGAACAAAAAAAAGTTAGGGGGTACAGGTTTTGAGGGGTACGAATTTTCCGAGACAAAACACCTAGAGAAATACTAAACAAGGCAGAGCCAGAGTGTATAGAAGAAAAATATATAAGGGCAATCTGTATGAAAATCGTCAGTTCAACTGATTTCCACAAGTGAATTGACCGATTCTTGGAATGCTACTTCGGTTTAGCGAATCGGAGTTGCAGTTGGCCAGAAGAGTAAAAGTCAAGGGTGCATCAAAGAAGTATATGTACTGTACGTAGCTAAAAAAACTGAACTCGTTGCAATCTGAAGAAAACTCAAAAGCTCACCTTCTTCAGGAACCGAATCGGCCGATTCTTAGGATAGTACTTTAGTGTAACGATTTGAAGTGGACCAGAACAGGTGCTACTGGTGGCCCAAAGAATTATGGAAGCCAGAAGAGGGGAAATCGTTGCAATCAGAAAAAAATCGTCAGTTTTGTCAATTTTCACTCCCGAATCGGCCGGTTCTTGGGATAATTTTCGGCATAGCGAATCGGAGTTTGCCAGAAGAGAAGAAAGTCAAAGCCCAGAAGGCATGGACGAAGTATAGCAGCTGGAAGAGTTGAGCTCAACACAATCTGAAGGAAAGTCGTCGTTTCCACTACTGAATTCGCCGATTCTAGCGATAGTACTTCGCCGAAGATCGTTGTGTGCAAATCGCAGGCAAAACCTGATGCGAAAAAGTGTGGGGGTGAGGAGCCGAGTATTGACACGATATGAGCGGAATTGGACCGCTCCCGTACCGGGAAAACGCCCCCGTCGCCCCATCGCCCCATCGCCCCTTTTAGTAATTGCCGAAATTTTGCGCTGCTTGCAACTTTTCTGAACTTTAAGCCTTTCTGCTGGCAGCGAAAAACATAGATCAGACTTTACAGAGCAGTGTACTTTCGTTTTCTGACATTTTCAGTTTGAAAATAGGTGTAAAAACATGAAATCTTTAAAATTTTGTGCAATCCTACCGAAAATTTTACATAGTTTGCCTAAAAATTGAACTCGAAATTTGAATAAGTCCAATAAAACGGAACAGATTCAAGTCCAGCTGAAATATAATAGGTTCAGGTTCTTTAAAGTTAAAGCTATAGAAATTGCTGATAAATCAGCAGTCTTCTAAATAGTTGTATTTCATTAGCATTTTTACGAATTTTGGCATAAAATTACACCCAGCAATTTTTAGTACTACATAATACCGCCTCTCCCAAAATTTGGGTTCAGACCCCAACTCCCGCCCCTTCGATGGTTGACTGGCTGGATTCAGTACCGTGCCCAGAGGTTTACATGGGTGTACTGTTGTTTGTGTATACACATACACATTTACCATACACAACAATACACATTGTTTTTTCAATGTGTATACACATACACATACACATACACATTGAAAATTCAGATACACATTACCATACACAAACACTACTCGAAATGTGTATTTTTGTGTATGTGTATTTGATCAGCAAAAGTCGATAAAATTTCGAACAGAATCGTAAAATTTCGATGTTTTGCTGCAGTAATAAACGGTAGATATCCTGATAAAGCCTTCAAATGGCCTAAGTAACTCTATTTCAAAGCTATCCAAGGTTTTAAAGCAACAGACATTGAAAGATTTGATTTTCTTAGCATTTCTGGCTCAAAATCTACCAAAAAATTTGCATTTTCTGTACAATACACATACACAAATATACACAAAAATACACATTGTTTTGTTGAATGTGTATACACAAATTACCATACACATTTGAAGGTAAATGTGTATACACATACACATACACATACACAAACGGAAAACCCAATACCAAACAACAGTACATGGGTGTCCATGGCATGACAGTAACAGTGACTTAAAGTAGCGATAAAAATGCAGTCCGTATCTTTGCTGAGAACGCGGATTTCTTGTTTTGGGCTGCAAATGAAACAGCACTTTCGTACCTTTAATAAAATCGATCATCTTCATAGTGTAGAAGTGTGCATCGTTGATGGGTGAGTAGCCCCCATGTACGTATGTTTGGTCCTGTGTGGCTTTGACATCGCAGAGAAAACGGAAGGTGCCGGTAGCCTGGCCAGGCCCCGAACGCCATTGGTAATGGATCGTATCCACTTTGTCATTCTGCATATAACAGGCGCTTCCCTCCTTCCGCACCTCCAGCTTAGCCAAGTCATCGCCATCATATTCATGTTTTCCTATTTTGTAATTTCCACCCGGCCCGGTAACGAAGAATTTCTCTCTAGCCGTTTCTAACGCATTCCAGGATGAATATTCACGCCCCGATTCGTCTAGAATGGCCGCCTGCTGAATTGGAAGCTCATCCTTGCGCCACACAACGCAGTCGACCAAATAGCCGGCTCTAGCTTTTGACTGGTTGTTTAGGTAAATGATCGGTTCTGCCAGTTGGTAATCTAGTTGAAAATCTTCTAGATTGGCTGTGACTCTTTGAACGAATTTTTCAAGCACCGTTTCTTTGTTGTCCTTCAATTTCTGGAGATCGGCGTTTTCCCCGAGGTCCGGTTCAATTCCGGTCATAACTTTGCCAACTTGCAATTCAAGAACATTGCCTAGTGGTCGATGTAGTTTGTGCAGAATGACGTCAGTTCCGAACACTCTCACTCCATTGAAGTACTGCTCTAGACGGGCTCTTTTGTCGCCGTGGTTGCAACTTTCGTGGGAAACTTTTTTCAGAACCACTTTATTGGCCCAAATGAACTTCAAAAAGGAGTTGAAGCTGCTGTCCGAGTGAGACTTGAATTTTCGGAACGGCTCTTTAACTTTGTTTGGCTTGACAGTGGGCAGTTTGTGGATGATTTGAATTTGAGCACTCTCAGACCAAGAAAAGAGTAAAAATAGCGTAAACAAGCCGAAACTGTAGTAGCAGTACATTCTTAAAGAAACTAAACTCTATAGAGCCAAGTGTGCATTTTTGACAGCTGGCAGGTGCCGTTGGCAAGTTTAGTCAAACTGGTTGTGATGCTCCAACTGTGTGTCACTTTTACAAAACCGGCCCAATCCATTAAGAGAAGAGATACTTTTTACTTTGAGATCGCACTGCGCATGATAGATACCATTTTATGCCTTCATTTGAAGGTCACTTATCGTCTGACCGCCAGGTTATGCCGGGTTGTAGGCTCAAATATACTGTAAGTGCCATACATGTAGCTGGGTTTTCGGCTGGGGGGGGTTTTTTCCAGATCCAAAATAGGGTTTCAGCACTATTTCCAAAGGGGGTTTCAGCGACCTTTTTTTGGTGTCCAAAAGTGGGTTTTAGCGACCTTTTTTTGGGCTCAAAACAGGGTTTTGAGGACTAAAAATCCGGTAAAAATCCTGTCAGAAGTGCAAAAATTCCCTATAAAACCCTATTTATTGGTTTAAAATGTGCAGAAAATCCTATTTTTTATTAAAAACGTGCAAAAAACATGTTTTTGCTTTAAAACATGCAAAAAAGCTCTATTTTACTCGACAGAATTGAGCTAAAATGCGTATCTGGAACCCTATTTAGAGATTTTGAAACAAAAATTAGGGCACTGAAACCCTGTTTAGGGTTTTTGAGACCCAAATTAGGGCTCCGGAACCCTATTTAGGGCTTTTGAAACCCAAATTAGGGTTCCGGAACCCTACTTTGGGCCTCCAGAAACCCTGTTTAGTCTCTGTGAAACCCAAATTAGGGTTCCGGAACCCTATTTGGGCCTCCAGAAACCCTGTTTAGTCTCTGTGAAACCCAAATTAGGGTTCCGTAACCCTATTTAGGGTTTTTGAAACCCAAAGTAGGGTTCCGGAACCCTATTTAGGGTTTCAGAAACCCAAATTAGGGTTTCAGAACCCTATTTAGGGTTTCAGAAACCCAAATTAGGGTTCCGGAACCCTACTTTGGGCCTCCAGAAACCCTGTTTAGTCTCTGTGAAACCTAAATTAGGGTTCCGGAACCCTATTTGGGCCTCCAGAAACCCTGTTTAGTCTCTGTGAAACCCAAATTAGGGTTCCGTAACCCTATTTAGGGTTTTTGAAACCCAAAGTAGGGTTCCGGAACCCTATTTAGGGTTTCAGAAACCCAAATTAGGGTTTCAGAAACCCAAATTAGGGTTCCGGAACCCTATTTAGGGTTTCAGAAACCCAAAACAGGGTTTCGGAACCCTATTTAGGGCTTTTGAAACCCAAATTAGGGCTCCGGAACCCTATTTAGGCTTTCAGGTACCCAAAACAGGGTTTCGGAACACTATTTAGGGTTTCTGAAACCCTAAATAGGGTTCCGGAGGCATTACTTTGGGTTTCTGAAACCCTAACTAGGGTTCCGGAACCCTATTTAGGGCTTTTGAAATGCTAAATTACGGCATATAAGTCTTGAAACCCTGAATTTTAGCAGTTTGTAACCCAAAATAGGGTTTCAGAAAAAACCCCCCCCAGAATTCGGCTGGGGGGGGGTTTTTTTGCCGAAAATCGGGCCTGGGGGGGGGCTAAACCCCCCCAAAACCCCCCCCTCCTACATGTATGGTAAGTGCAGGGAAACAGACTCACGCTGTCTGACAACAGTTCTTTACAGTGGCAGTCGGTGTAGCTTAAGAGTCCTTGCCAAAAAAAGTCAGGCAAGCTCCCTTATCGGGGCGGCCGATGGAATTTTTTGACCCCCCATTTTATTGGCTCATTTGAATTGCCCTATTATGAAACCCCCACAGCCGCGTCCCACGTTTTCTGCAGTGCAACCCTGGGACACATCATCGATTAACTTTGCTCAAAAGTGCAAGGCTTTGTCTACACTTATAGAAAACGCCAATAGGACACCAGCTTATATAGCACGACCACAACCGCTTTACCTTTAAGTTAATTTTGTTGAATAAAGTTTACATGCTGTAGTACATTTAGCGGCTCCATACTAGCAAGAATTTATTGATAAAAGTAAGTGCACTGTAAGTGTATTATTTTGTTACATAGTATATTTCCAACGTTCAAACACTCAGTCATAACTGAGTTAAAAATAGCAGAAAAATAATATAACATGGCAATTCATTTACACAGCTTCAAGACCAAGAATATGCATAAAAAACTCCAACCACACAAGGTTGGGTATGTTGCGCTTTATGCAAAGAAGCGTAAGAAGATCATAGCAGGAAAGGCTTTTGTATAATTCTTTGTCGCATCTTCTTGCCCAGTTTTGCCCATACAAAGTTTTACTGAAGTTTGCTTCTACTTACAAAAGCAGATTTTAGCACTGCGCTTTATGAGAGTACTTAGGGGGCGTGCAAAAATTACGTAATCGCATGAGGGGGGAGGGGGGTTCCCCAAAAGATTACTAATCATTACGGTGGGGGAGGGGGGGTTGACGACTTCATTACGTTATTTTTTATAGTGCAGAAATCACCGAAGTGGCCATAAATTTAACAGTTTCGACATACAGTACAGTACATGTACTGTAGTCTCGATTTGAAGCCATTAGGCTTACATTTTCTCAATTTCACTTGATTAATATTTAGATTAGAGAAGGTAACTACCGTTTAAGTCACTGCTTTCAAATTTTAAAATTCCAAACGGCAACAATGACCTTTGACATCTAATTAAGAGTTTATAAGGGTATAGCACTTATCGACTCGATCTTTTACAAGGTTGGTGCGGCGTTTTCGAGCAAAATTCCCTGACCAAAGTCAAAGATTTCCCTGACCAATCAGAGTGAAAACATTCTAACAAGGGGTGAGAAGTTTTTAAAAATTCTGAAAAACGTATTTAAGTAAAGTCAGAAGCCCCATTTTCAAAAGGGTGGTGTGCAAAGCTCTCAACGGGCAGGGCCCTTTGGGCGAGAGATGATATTCTACTGCTATCAAATTTTCCCTGACTGGGCACCAAATTCCCTGACTTTTCCCTGACTTCTTAAAGTTCCCTGACTTTTCATGTCCCGCACGAACTCTGGTTTATGACTATCGATTATCAGTTCCGTGATATGGCAGAAGCCCTAAAATCCATGATAAAACACTTTGGTTTCATCTTTAACAAAAAGCCCCGCCCCCACCAATGATGGCTTGCAATGATGCATTTCTATGTAAAACCAAAGGAAGACTATACGTCAACATGTACATAGTTGTAGCTCATCAATAAAGAAAACTAACAAAATTATCAATTGTTACTGTATACAGATGCTATTTTAATAAAAACGTCATTTTACATACATAGAATTGAACGCAAAAATTTCGGCTCTAACTCTTCAAAAAATTGAAATTTCGGGGGGAGGGGTAGCCAAATTATTACGTAATTAGGGGAGGGGGGTCAGAAAATTATTACGGGCGATTATCAGGGGGGAGGGGGGGTCCGAAAATGGGCAAAAACACCATTACGTAATTTTTGCACGCCCCCTTAGCAACGTTTGACTCTAAGAGTAACAACAATGGCCTGACTTACCACCTCCAGTCATTACTGTGCCAGTTCTACCACCGCCGTAACACGTCTTAATCGATGGCAATTTATAGCTAACTGCAGCTTCTTGTGCACTTTAAGCATCAAGGGCGCAAGGCGTAACCAGCTCTACGTAGCAAAAAGGTCACCAGAAAACATGGGCCAAAATTCTGCAGCGCTTAGGCTTGCATATTGCGCACGTTATACAGTAGGTGTACGAGATCTATTGAGCTTTTCTGTAAGAGTAGACAAAGCCTTCAAAGCCTTACACTTTTGAGCAAAGTTAATCGATGATGCAAGCCAGGGTTGCACTGCAGAAATTTGTAAACAATCAGATATAACATTTGAACTGAGCATCCGATTGATGCGGCGAGCGAATCAACTGAAAGAGCGGGAAATTCTGCACAATCGAAATAAATTTCAGTTGATTAACCAGAAACTACAGGAGTAGTGACCAGACTAGTTAGATGGTACCGGAAATTCGGTCAGATTCAGCATACACATGAAAATGTGAAAATTACTTGGGACTGAAAAACTGGACAGGCAAATGAAGCTGATATAGATACAAATATCAGCCAGATCCGTGAGATGGCCCTGCTTGCCCCCTCAAAGCTGACTTTCTCGCAAAATGCATCTTAAGCTTTACTAAACACGGACACTAAAGGGAACAAATAAGAATGCAGGTGAGCTGTAGACCGACCGCACTGAGCTTGAGCTATTGAACAACAATGAAAAGAGAGGCAAGATGGCGGAAGCCTATCAAAATGGCGGCGGCCGCGCTGGATGCGTCTGTTTGGAATGGCTTGTGTCCCGGCACAACAACGCTGAATGTAGCAGTCAAAGGCTAATAGAAACAGGAACTGTGCAATATTCAAATAAAACTACAGGGTGTCTCAAAAAAAATGATCACATTTCTTTTTACTGCCATTTCCGCAAATTTTGACCAAATAGGCTGAAATTTGGAACATAGGTGCCAAAATTCGGGGAATTTTATGTGTTTAAGTTTGGTGCACTAAGCTTGACTCATTCCCGGGAAATTTCAAAAAAAGTGAAA
Organism: Sabatieria punctata; assembly: GCA_030248155.1. Classification (NCBI taxonomy): domain Eukaryota; kingdom Metazoa; phylum Nematoda; class Chromadorea; order Araeolaimida; family Comesomatidae; genus Sabatieria; species Sabatieria punctata. Next base: position 117,753 of record JASANB010001374.1, read on the forward strand.
TTTGGTAATTTCAATAGTGAAAGCCGGTCACCGAAAAAATGATCACATTTCCTTTTACTGCCATTTCCGCAAATTTTGACCAAATAGGCTGAAATTTGGACCATGTGTGGCACAATTCGGGGAATTTTATGTGTTAAAGTTTGGTGCACTAGGCTTGACTCATTCCCGAGAAATTTGAAAAAAAGTGAAATTTGGTAATTTCAATAGTGAAAGCCCGTTACGAAAAATGTAAACATTTCCTTTTCCTGTATCTTTTCTAATTTTTGTCGGAATTGGATGAAATTTGGAGTGTAAACGCAGAAGTTCAGGGTAATTCGTGTGTAAAAAGTTGACGCATGAACTCCAACGCTATCGTTAGAGTTTAGGCGATAATGTAATGTAACGTTTTTTCGGCGACCGGCTTTCGCTATTGAAATTACCAAATTTCACTTTTTTTTAAATTTCTCGAGAATTAGTCAAGCCTACTGCACCAAACTTTAACACATAAAATTCCCCGAATTTTGGCACCTATGTTCCAAATTTCAGCCTATTTGGTCAAAATTTACGGAAATGGCAGTGAAAAGAAATGTGATCATTTTTTCGGTGACCGGCTTTCACTATTGATTTAACAAATTTCACTTTTTTTTAAATTTCTCGGGAATGAGTCAAGCCTAGTGCAGCAAACTTTAACACATAAAATTCCCCGAATTTTGGCACCTATAGTCCAAATATCAGTCTATTTGGTCAACATTTGCGGAAATGGCAGTAAAAAGAAATGTGATCATTTTTTTTGAGACACCCTGTATGATTATTAATAGTGCCATTTTAATAATATTAAGAGTCAGTCTCTGAACAGATCGAGTCTGGGTATTCAGAATCAAACATGAAAGTTTGAAGGCAACCTAACCACCCCCATCCTCTGTGAACGTCGAAGTTTATGGACGGCCCCTAAGACCGGCCGCTAGCGTAGAAAACACACTGAAAGCGCTGCCGTCACAATTAATTAAAACAGCACTTCTGATGTAAAGATTTATTTCAAAATAATAACGAAATCACAGGTTCAAACTGGGGGCTCGCTTGTGCCAGAAGCACGTGCCTTTCAGCCTGGTACCTAGTTGTCGGCCAAAATGTGCCATAAAAAAGAGCCGAGCCAATATATACATAGCTCACAGATCGCGATCCGTCGGCCAAAAAATAACAAATTATAATTAGAAATGGCAAAAGCTATGATTACATCTGTATAGACAACATCAAATATACAGTAAAATATGATACGTGGTTATAACAATCCACCACCCTAGCTAACGCATCGTCAGCAAAGCCGGAAACTACATCTATATCCAGTAAGTTTCATGTGAGTCCAGATCGGTATTCTTTTGGTTCAGCTCCGGAAGGTTGCAGTTGTTTCCAGAATTGCAACAGCAAAGTCTATCCTTGCACTCTCCATTGCCCACCCCTGCCTTCCTGCACCTGCCATCTATGTCACAGTCCTGTCTCCTCAGTCTGCCATCTTCAGTGAAGTGGTTGTAGCAGAACTGATTCTCATGTCTTCGTACTTTATTAGTGGTGCAGTTGGTTACCCGGTGGTAGCGTCCATTGAGTCCAGCGAAGCACTCACCAATCTCGGGCTTGTAGTCCTTGTCCTCTCTATTGCAGTCCTTGTACCGACAACAACAAGCAACTGCCACATTGCCCTGCTCAGGGCCCACATAGTGGCTTGTGCAGTAGTACTCGGTCCACTCTTTACGGCCCTGAACCTCTTTCGAGGCCCACAGCTCTCCCCCCACACAAGGATTGCCTCCAAAACAGCCAGCCTTGATCAAATTGTTGTGCTTGTCGTAGAGCTGCACACAGCCTCTGCTGGTCTCACTTGTGCAGTACTCCCAGCCTCTGTGGTCGTGAGTGAAGCAGGAAGTGACAGGCCAGAAGTGGTAATTGTTGCAGTTGTCAGTGTTGCAGCAGCAAGTGGCATCCAGTGGATACTTGCTTCTGTCGTCGTGATCCCAGTAGCAATTCTGATTCCTGGTGCACCAGTGGTTCTCGGCGAAGCTGCCTGTCGCATTCCAGGTGCCTTCATGAAAGCTCTTGTAGCACCAGTTGTTGCCGATCTCTGCATGGGTTTTCTTTTGCTCTTCGTATGTGACCTGCTGATAGTGATTGTGCGGTTTGAGACAAGTGCTGACCTGGGGTTTGGTGATATTGTTGCAGTTCTTGTAGTGATAGCCCCGAATACAGCAGCACATGGTGAACTGCGGATAGTCGGGATGAGGTATGCACTTGTGTATTTGGTTCCTCCCCCATTCGAGGAACTCACAGAAATATTTGTCATCACAGCCCCTTTCCACCACCATTGCTGTAGGACTGAATACGGTGAAGCAGTTTTTTGGGCACTGCTTCTCTTCACCATAACTGTTCAAACAGGTCTTCCAGGTCCAGTTGTAGCGGGGGGCTATTGGAGGTAAAACTGTGACCAGCGAGAACACAAGAAATTGCCAATGCATTGGAAAGGAAAACACAAAAATTTTATCAAACCAACTGAACTGCTTTCACTGCTCTTTTGAGCAGGCAAAATGAATCCATAGTACTGTCATTGCGTAGCTGCTTAGTAATGTTTTTGTGCTTTTGTTTGTTGATGTTTGAGACGTTACGTTGCGTGTACGATATTGTCTGCCCCTCCAGTCACGTACACGGGCGTGCATGGCTTATTCACTGCTACTATTGAGATTGTGATTTCTCTGCGCTTATCCAGGGTTGCTAGGTTCCAAAGTCAGTTCACTCCTAGAAATACCATGAAAAAATTCCTAGAAAAGAACTCCTAAATTTTAAAGCACTTAAAATTTGGCACATCAATTTTTTCAGTAACATTTGGTGAGCCAGATAGTTTACCAGTGACGTATCCAGGATTTTGCAAAGAGAATGAAAATGTTGAAAATTAGGTTTCAAATGAAAGTCGCCAGTGTAAGAAAATTTCGAAAATTAGCTTCTGTCTATTAAAGTTTCTGTCATTAGCCTGAGTTAGGATTTTTTCATTCCTATCCGTCAAATCTCATGTAACTTCAGTGAAAACAGTGGTAATATGAATTACATGTGTAAGGCTAACTGAATCATCATTTTACGTTTTAATGTGTTAGCCAACTCAATCTTTTCTATCTCGAATATTTGTTAGCTGAACCTACAAATGAGTCATGTCTCGTTAATCCGGACAAGTTGGGACCGGCCAATTTTGTCCGGATTAGCGAATTTCCGGATTAACGAATCAAAGCTAAAGCACTGTTTTTCAGGTTAAAGACCTAAATGACAGTTTTTGCTAGTTGCATATCAGATTCTGCAGCTGTACCTCCTAATTAAAACCAAAAACTTATTTCAGCTGATTATAGCTCCTAAAAAGGCAAAAATAATCACATCACTCATCGAAAAGCATTATTCAATTGAAAATTCACACCTGAATTAAAAAATGGCGCATGGATTTTATCCAAATTAACCAAATCCGGATTAACGAATCACTTTACCATACAAATTTCGAAGTTGGGACCCCAAATCTTCTGTCCGGATTAACGAGCCATATAACATGGGGGGAAAATTGGGACCTGGCCTAATCTTGTCCGGAAGGCGAATATCCGGATTAACGAGGTCCGGATTAACGAGACATGACTGTACTGTAGGCACAAAGAAAACCGCAAAGCGAACATGACTCAATCAGATAAGGACGAAATATACAAAAGTGGAGCTCAGATCATCTCACACAACATACCTAAGGTTGCCAAAAACGCACTTTCTAGCTAGGACCAGGTGATTTTTGAGAGAGAACCAGCTATATATGGAGGGATATGAAGCTAAAAATCCTTAAAAAATCCCAGGAAACTCCTAGAAAAAATCCAGAAATGAAAAATTCCAACCCAAAATTTAAAAACTCCCAAAAAACCTCCTAACTCCAATCTCAAATCAAAAACTCCTAGATCTAAGAGGAAAACTCCTCTAACCTGGCAACCCTGGCCGTATCACTCGTTCTAGGTCATGGGGCGGAGCCGACACCCCTATGCACATAATTGACAGCTAGACAGACAAAGAGCCACGTGCTCTGCATGCGAGACGATCAGTAGGCACTGACGGGGCCGCCGGACGGAACAAACAGGGAACATGTATTTACAGGCTCATTACATATGTATCAGGGAGCAGTCCTGAATGCTGGCAGAAATTGCGACTTTAATGGCACTGACAAGATTCGGTAAACGACACTACATTTACATTGTACTGTTTCAAGTCAATTGTATGGCACGGAATTTCAAACAGATATCTCAGTATCCTCAAGATTAGTATCTATATTACCTATGAATGCGGAACTTATGGCATACGCATGTGTCATACATGCGTGACATAAAACACCGGGCTAACAAATAAGTATACCGTACATACATCATATATTCTGCTTATGGACAAAATCTAACGACTAATCAGTTTTCGTCAACAGAGTCAGCTTTTTGTTCTTTTTCTTCTCCTAGCCCTCCTTCTCCTCCTTCCTGTTCTCCTTCTCCTCCTTCTTCTCCTCCTTCTTGTTCTCCTTCTACTCCTTCTTGTCCTCCGTCTCCTCCTTCTCCTCCTCCTTCTCCTCCTTCTTGTCCTCCTTCTCCTCCTGCTTGTCCTCCTTCTCCTCCTTCTTGTTCTCCTTCTCCTCCTTCTTGTCCTCCGTCTCCTCCTTCTTGTCCTCCTTCTCCTCCTCCTTCTTGTCCCCCTCCTTCTCCTCCTTCTCCTTCTTCTTGTCCTCCTTCTCCTCCTTTTTGTCCTCCATCGCCTCCTTCTTCTCCATCATCAGCTTCTTCTTCTTCATCAGCTTCTATTACAGCTTTTTTAAGGTCCTGACGCATCAGCTTGACCAGATGAGGTTTGTAACTGTCGACTGTGACCAACTTAGCATCAATCAGCAAATACGGGTACGGCGGCTTTCCACTCATTTGTGGCCACTCTCCATACCCTCCTTTAGTGGGATCTCTGCAAAACAGATCTTAAACCAACCACCACAGAATATGCTAACTGCCTCAAAATCGAGAGATTGAAATTTGGTAAAAATCAATCTTTTTAACACGTTCAATGAATTCTTCACGATCAATTTTCGTTGAATTAACTGTTTTTTTGATTGATGCACTAGAACTTATCGAAAAATTCTATTTTAAGCTACAAAAATTTCTAGTTTTGAAAATATTTTAACGGATCAAGACTAAAACGCTATAATTTTTCACCTTCGGCGTATAGACCAAAACCCTCTTCTTAACCTTTACCCGTATCTGGCGAAGTCTGTAAAAAATGTAGATTGATGAGCCAAGACAGCAACATCATCTGAACCCTCGGTCAGATTCCATCCATGCTTCGGGTTTCCCGGTCTGCAAAAAATGGCATGCTATCTACGAAGCTAAGCTACTACAAAACACATTCATTACACTTCCATAATGTTTGATTTTTTGAACAGATACACAAGGTCAGCGCCATGTCCCGCTCCTGAAACGGAATAGATAGGCGTCGATGGAAATGAACGTCATCAAACATTTACCCTTGGTCCATGGATTCAGAGGAACCCATTCTTTGGGCACAAAATCGTAAATGTAGAACCAAACCGGCCAACCAGCCCTAGACCTCAATCTGGCGTCATTAAACGTACAGTACTGGAAGAAGAAATCGGTCAACATCTGCAACAAGAATTTATAGGTAGTGTACAGTGCAGAGTACGATATGTTAGTGCAAAATACCAGATTGAACTTATTTGATACAGTAGTGACGCTCCGGTTATAGAAGTCGGTGAAATAATGGTCCATCACAGCATTCTTGATGTTGTGCTCCGCCAGTTCGGTCACTTTCATGTAGCGAATGAACTTTTTCATGGTTTCGCGCGCGAATTCAGGAGTAAACAGCTCGGAAGGGAAGAACGTATCTGGAGTGCCAACGATCATTGCCACTGAAATAGTGCGAAAATAAGTAGTATTGCTTCGACGTAGAAGCAGAACTCAAAATACAGTATGTAATAGATAAAAAAATCTCCCATCGCTTTTTTTACCTTCACTCAAACGGTTTGTTCTCGCTCCATTCCTTATAGATTTGGCTAAAATTTTCAGCAAAAATTAACGACACAACTGGCTACGTATTGTGCGAAAATTCCAACTGCCGCTGGTTTTATGACCCAAAATTAAGAAGAATCAGGTTTGTTTGTTTGTTCGTTTGTTTGTTTGTTCGTTCGTTCGTTCGTTCGTTCGTTCGTTTGTTTGTTTGTTTGTTTGTGAGTTGCACTGTCCTTTCGGTCCACGGAAATTCCAATTTTTCAGGTAATTGAAATATCATGGCTTTGAAACTTGCAGGAGTGATTGATGTTGCCATTCGGCAACATACTAAGTAGGCGGCCCCTTAGTTCAAAGGCGTTTTTCGGATATAGAAAATCTTCGTCATTTTACAGGTTTTACGACGAAAATTCACATTTAGCCTTGTTTTTTGAAATTCCCCAACTTTATTGCCATTTGAGCTTCAGGGCTGCCTGCCCAGTATGTTATACCAATCATTTTTGCCAGTTTCAAAGCCATACGCCTTGAATTACCTGAAAAATTGGAATTTCCCTGGACCACTCTGATTCTTAGTTTACGGGACAAAAAAAACAGCGCCAGTCGGAATTTTTGCACCAAATTGGAGCAAAGAGAAACCAGTTGCTGTGTTAATTTCTGCTAAAAATTTGAGCCAAATTGATGAAGAACTAACCGAGTACAAACCGTTTGAGTGAAGGTAAAAAACGCGATGGGGCATTTTTGTATCGATACTGTATATTATTACAGAATGCAGTAAACTCAGCACTGGTGGAACCAGCTATCATTGGCATTGGCGGTTGTGATTTAATCAGTGCTTTCCAAGTGTCCGGGAAGAAATCGCCATCCACCACCGGTTTAGAGTAATCGGCTTGCATCAGCATGTGTACGGTGTCGTGAAATGGCGGCTACATAGACTTTATTCACTTCTAGTCGACAAGTTTTCTACCCTTACTTACCTGAGCGCGAATAACTTTGCTGATTTCCTCGTGAGGCATTTTTCGGAGACAGTCAACTACAGGCTCTGTGCATTTAAGTTGTTCAGCCAACAGCTTTGATACTCTTCTTGAGTGTCGTTTGGTGGTCGTGGCATAGTCGCACACTATCGCCCCACTCATCGTTATCACGTGATGGAATAATTCTGTCAATGTACGCAATAAAAATAAATAAATAATTAAATAATAAACAGTAACAGATCATGCGCCAATGAGAGGGGGGCTGGCGACGGACTGTAAGATCTCGGGGAAGGAGGGAGGGAAAAAACGCTAAAAAATCGATCGCAATTTTGGGTCGAAAATCGTAAAAAATCGTTGATTTGGACTCAAATTCCTCTAAAAAGTACTCTCTCACAGGCGATTCTAGCAATTTTAGTGTATGCAATTCAAAAGATTGCAAAAATTACTTGCCAAAAAATCGTAGGGGCCGGAAAAACAGAGAAAGTTCGAAATTACATATAATGCAGGCGTCATTTCTCAAACTAAGAGATATGCGGTGACCAGTGTTCGCCAGACAGAGGAAAGTGACTTCAAAAGTGGTGTGTCTTTGCGATTTGACTTATACATTGTAATAATTCTAGTTATAGAGACACGCACGATGCCATACTAACTCACTGTTAGCTTTAGGAGAGAGTGAAAGAGCGCTTCCGCTTTCTCCTCCCGAGCTCTGTCCGAATACGGTTACTTTTCCGGGATCACCTCCGAAATTCTTTATGTTGTCTTGGATCCATTGTAAAGCCATGGTTTGGTCCCAAAAACCCCAGTTTCCGGGTGCTTGCTCATCGCCGGTTGAGAAGAAGCCTGCAGTAAAGGACCATTAGCATTTATGCTCAAAAATCGTTAACTCAACTGTTTACGAATTTCTGTTCTCCTAAGCATCAGCTTGAAATCAAGACCGTCCATAAACTGAAACGGTCAAAATCTTGCACCCCCAGCTCCCCACGGTCGTTTTTAGCACAACCCCCTCCCCTCGCAATCAACACAAATACTGTATGTGATAAATATTTGGCAGCGCACCAAAACATACATGGGCCGGAAAAATGGGTTGGGGTAGTCAAAATCTGGAAGTTTGGGGTGGGCTTGCCGGTTTGGGGGGTCCAGGCGATTTTGGTGGGTATGGGTGGGGCCAGGCTTCAAGTGGGTGGAATCGTTTGGGGGGCCGAGCCCAAGACTCCCCGGCGGCCCATATATGCACCAAAGTAGGGGCAGCCGAATTTTTTTTCAAACTATAAAATAGTGTCTAGTTAGTTGGTGGCTAGTTTCTTCGCGTCACCTAATTCGCAATTCCTAATCCACTGTATGGTCTAGGCCAAAGTGTCTTAAGTCATAAAGGTAAAAAAACTTACCCATATACCACAAGCGATAATTAGTGGTCACAACAACCACCCCCTTGTCGACGATATTCTCCAGCAGGCCAGGGAAGTAGACCTCATCGTCAGCCGAGCCCGTGACCAACGATCCTCCGTGGATGTACAACATGGTTGGGTATCCCTCAGCTGCGTCCGACTGCAAAACGCTTTGCAATGTGATGTTTGGGTGGCAAAGAACCCTACATTACCTTTTTGACTGGGCCGAAAACGTTCAGATACAGACAATCCTCGCTTTCTCTCTCTTCTGCATAGGCTTGAATGCACATGGAACTGTACTTGGTGGTGTTTCTGGGCTCTGTCCATGGTTCTGGCGGCTCTGGCTTCTAAAACATTCGTGCTACTTGACATGTTCCTTACCGAACAGTCAGTCTGTTGTATTTGTGGGCCGAGTGGGAGGCGATACAACAGGATTCCAAACAAGGGTTTATTGGGAACGATCGCCCAATAAAAGAAACAACCAACAACAATGAAGAAGCAGGGCTAGGGAGTGACTCACGGGGTATGAGCCACTGGGGGGAGACAGTAGAGAGAGGGTAGCACACGAGAGCACAATGAGTGCACAGATAAGGAGCTCATACAACTGTCGAAGCTCATGGAAGCTCATAGAGAACACTGCAGAGCGGGCTGCTTATATACGGCCATAGAACGTTCCAGAAAGTTCCAGTAAGAGATAAGAGAGAGGGACTGACCTTTTCCAGAACATTCTGTACATAGATAAAAGGCATGTACACACAGACTATTAGCACATCGCTACCTATAGTCTAACAGTAATATGTAGTTAACAGAGTGTAACTACAACACCTCCCCACCAGCCTAAGGTTACACCGAGAGGCGATCATCCTATGTACGACTGGTATCAATCTTCTGGGAGTGCTTCTGTTTCAGCCGCTCTGAGCATCGTGGCTTGTCGGGTCCGTCCATATTCATCTCCTGTTGGAGCATGCCAGTTCTTCCGAGTCTTGGGCTTTGACTGGGAACTTTGAGCTTCACCCGAGTTGACAGTTGTCTCCGGAACTGTTTGGGCTGGTGCCTCACCAGGATCGTCATCCTCTTCGGCTCCATAGTGTGGGCGAAGTTGTTCGATGTGTCTGCGCCAAGTTGGGCCTCTTGGGAACACACGGACGTTGACTGATCGAGTTCCAAACACTAGTGACCATGGCTGGAACCCATCGGGGATCCTTGTTGTGGCGAGGGCCATAGTAGAGAGCATAGCATGGCGTTCCAACAGGGAAACGGAAGGTGAGCTTGGCTACCACTGGGCGCACCACCTCTTGACTTTGAGACTTCATGGCCTGCTTGGATTCTTTCCTTGAGCCATGTGTGCAGGCGAGGGCAGAAGAGTGTCGATTTTGCACCGAATTCGTCTTCCATTGAGGAGCTCACTGGGAGAGTATCCAATGGAGAGAGGGGTTCTGCGGTAGTGCATGAGGAATTCCTGCAGGGCTGCTTTCGGAGGTAGTGAGGACTTCTTGAGGGCTTGCTTGAATGTCTGGACCAAGCGTTCAGCAGCACCATTGGTTGCAGGGTGGTATGGTGCTCCAGTGAGGTGAGTGATGCCTCTGGTCTTGCACCAATCCTTGAACTCTTCTGACATGAAGGTGGTAGCGTTGTCTGTGACAATGGTGTGGGGGTAGCCAAAGTGAGCGAAATCCTCTTCGAGCAGGGTTATGGTTGCCTTGGTCGATGTTGAGGATGTAACATGGATGCAGGGATATTTGGAGTAGGCGTCAATCATCACAAGCCAGTTCTGTCCCATGAAGTTGATGGCGTGATCCAGATGAACACGGCTCCATGGCTTCTCTGGGAGCATCCAGGGATGGATTGCAGGTTGGGCAGGCTTGTTCTGATGCTCAGCACATGCTGTACAGTGACGAACCACATCCATGATGTCTTGATCGATTCCAGGCCAGTAGACTGCAGAACGCGCGAGTTGCTTCATGCGTTGCATGCCAAAATGCCCGAGGTGAGGTGCAGAAGTTGCAGGACGGGAGCATGAAGGCGTTTTGGGATGACCAGCCAGGATCTGTAGAGTAGACATCCATTGCAGATGGATAGGGATGGAGCCAGCTTTCTGAAGGCTTTGACTGTGAAGCTTGGGTCTTCAGCAGGAGCACCTTCTTCAGTAGCTTGTTCTCCTGGCTGCATTCTGTCCAAGGGAGGCCAGCCTTCTCTAGTGAACTTCAGGACAGATGCCAAAACGGGATCTTTGGCTGTTTCCTTGACAACTGCTGTGGAGTCAGTTGGGTTGAGCTGCAGGCCAATGGTCTTGATCATCCACATCATTGTCTGTTTCCTCCTCATCAAATTTGCTGTCAGGGCCAGCAGGAAGTCGACTGAGAGCATCGGCGTTTCCATGCTTTGAGGTGTCCCTGAATTCGATCTGGTAGTCGTATTGACCTGTTGCCTGTTGCCTGTTGCCCAACTCTTGCAGGGTAGCGAATAAACTTGACTTGACTTGACTGAGAGCGAAGGCCCATCTGGCTAGGCGGTTGGCTGCCAGTGCAGGGGTGGGTTTGTCTGGTCCAAAGAGAGCGAGGAGGGGCTTGTGATCTGATGATTCGGATGCTGTGGCCGAGTGGTTAAGGCTTTGGATTGCTAATCCAATGGGCATTGCCCGCGTGGGTTCGAATCCCACCGGCGTCGCCAGAAAATCTCTGTTGTATTTGTTGGCTGAGTGGGAGGCGATACAACAGGATTCCAAACAAGGGTTTATTGGGAATGATCGCCCAATAAAAGTAACAACCAACAACAATGAAGAAGCAGGGCTAGGGAGTGACTCACGGGGTATGAGCCACCTGGGGAAGACAGTAGAGAGAGGGTAGCACACGAGAGCACAATGAGTGCACAGATAAGGAGCTCATAGAAGCTCATGGAAGCTCATAGAGAACACTGCAGAGCGGGCTGCTTATATATGGCCAAAGAACGTTCCAGAAAGTTCCAGTCCGAGTAAGAGATAAGAGAGAGGGACTGACCTTTTCCAGAACATTCTGTACATAGATAAAAGGCACGTACACACAGACTATTAGCACATCGCTACCTATAGTCTAACAGTAATATGTAGTTAACAGAGTGTAACTACAACACAGTCACACCTTTTGGCGAGGACGTAGAGTGTGACGGATGTGTGTAGTATACATGCACCTGCTGCAATGTACTTTGCCGGCTGCACGCCTGGCCCTACGGCCTCTTTGTCCTGTTTTTTTGGTTCCCACCTTTGTCTTGTGCAGCCCGCTCACCAGTCTAGGTCAATGTGTGCGTGTATTAGTGCCCTGTGCGGTGGTTACTACTTGTTACCCTGTTTTTAGTCTGTGGTGTAGTGGTGTGTGTGTGTGTGTGTGTGTGAGTTGTGTGTACCTTGGCCTACAGCAAGCTCTACAACAACCATCAGCCATTATCTGGCGACATCAGCGGCATTCGAACGTTCGCGGCCCAAAAGACGATCAAGAAAGTTCCAGTTCATTCCGCTATTTGCTCGAGTCTACAGTCAAGAGGATTGCATCGAGATGAGTGTGACACAGGGCCAGCAGCGGACAACAGGATACAGTAGATAGATTCAAGACGAGTCACAAGATGTGCTGTGATATGGAGCCAGAAGCTGCTGTATCTACAGCGTTCCACCAGCCAACTGTTAGTTCTGGCGCCCAGCCAGCATCAAATCTTGCTGTTGAACACATCCGCTTTCTCATTTTACTGACCCTCCGTTTCTAGCAACTGCATGCCACAAGCAACAGGAGGAGAAGCTAACGCCACCCACCACTCACCAGATGAAGCGCCATGCACATAGATAAAAGGCACGTACACACAGACTATTAGCACATCGCTACCTATAGTCTAACAGTAATATGTAGTTAACAGAGTGTAACTACAACACAGTCACACCTTTTGGCGAGGACGTAGAGTGTGACGGATGTGTGTAGTATACCTGCTGCAATGTACTTTGCTGGCTGCACGCCTGGCCCTAGGGCCTCTTTGTCCTGTTTTTTTGGTTCCCACCTTTGTCTTGTGCAGCCCGCTCACCAGTCTAGGTCAATGTGTGCGTGTATTAGTGCCCTGTGCGGCGGTTACTACTTGATACCCTGTTTTTAGTCTGTGGTGTAGTGGTGTGTGTGTGTGTGTGTGTGTGTGAGTGTGTGTACCTTGGCCTACAGCAAGCTCTACAACAACCATCAGCCATTATCTGGCGACATCAGCGGCATTCGAACGTTCGCGGCCCAAAAGACGATCAAGAAAGTTCCAGTTCATTCCGCTATTTGCTCGAGTCTACAGTCAAGAGGATTGCATCGAGATGAGTGTGACACAGGGCCAGCAGCGGACAACAGGATACAGTAGATAGATTCAAGACGAGTCACAAGATGTGCTGTGATATGGAGCCAGAAGCTGCTGTATCTACAGCGTTCCACCAGCCAACTGTTAGTTCTGGCGCCCAGCCAGCATCAATTCTTGCTGTTGAACACATCCGCTTTCTCATTTTACTGACCCTCCGTTTCTAGCAACTGCATGCCACAAGCAACAGGAGGAGAAGCTAACGCCACCCACCACTCACCAGATGAAGCGCCATGCACCACAGCCGATGGTGGACTTGTCAACATTCACACAAATCGTGGCCACCAAAGCCGAAGCTGAGGAAGCTCTTACTGTTGTCGCTGCGTTTATGCCAAACAGGAGCGAGTGATTGCCGGCGTCACGACGAAGAGTTTGAGGCTCAGCAGCACTGCCAGCCGTCTCTACGCTAACCAGGAGAAGGAGACCGCGACCACGTCTGCAACGTGCAAGAAGTGAATGCAAAGCCCAGTAGTGAGTGAGTGAGTGAGGGAAGAACCGATGGCAAGGAACTCTCTCCTCTCAGCTGGCGCCGGTTTACACGGTTTTCTGCTTCCTGTCAGGAAGTCAATGCTCTACCGATTCCTGAGGTGGGCTGTTTGCCAGAGTCGATTTCGCAGAAGAGGAGCACTACCCAGTAGAATGCCGGTCAACGCAACATCCTGGGTGCTATGGATCTCTTGCTGTCCCTGCCAGAGATAGAAGCACAGAAGACTCCCTGAGGTCGACACAGAATCCTCAAGTGTTTCTTAGACCTACTGCGCAAATGCAACCAACCTGGAGGTCAGATCACCATTCAGTGTAGACAAGTCAGAGGTTGGTGACCAAATCATAGATGCTGTTCGACAAGGAGCTGGAGTCCTTCTTAAGCAGAGCAGATCTCTCTGGTGTGTCACTGCCAGGAATGAAGCCACCGAAATGTTCATCTCCTCATGGTACACAGTATTTCTTTCCTGCGCAGCAACAAGCCTCTGGTTGAAGGAGCAGAAGGACAGCGCAGGCATGAAAACGTTATGAACACTCAAGTGCTGCCATCCAAGCCCACTGTGTGACCAGAAGACTAGCCATCAACTACATCCTCACTTAAAAAGAGGTAAGGGTGGTTGATATGTTCGCAACTGAACACCCAACCACAGCTTGTATTGTTTGGTGTATGGCGTTGAGCACAGGGTGTGTGTAGTGTACATACAAGTGCTATAATGTACTTGGCCCGCTGCACGCATAGATCTGTTGTCTGGCCCTATGACCTCTTTGTGCTATGTTTAGATAGCCGTCTTGGTTCCCACCTTTGTCTAGTGCAGCCCGCTCCCCTGGCTTGAGTCGGTGTATGTGCGGTATGTGTGAACTACTTGCCCTGCTTTTAGTCTGTGGTGTTGAGGTAAAATAGTTGCGTGTACCTTGGTCTACAGCAAGCTCTACAACAACCGACAACCACCAACAGAAAAACTACTTTCACTTAGAATAGATTATAGTACGCTTTGCAATGGTCCCATAAATATCACACAAATTTGGAGACTGTCAAAACTTGCTAAAGCCATCTTTTATCTAAATTGGCATTTTGCCTGAGATTGAGCTTGGAAAGAGTTTCTGGGGCTGCTTCCACGCATGGTACCATGCGTAAAACATGGATATTTTTCCAAACCTTAAATCGTAGTTGGCCCAGCGGTGGCTTGGCAAAGGGAATGCCTCTGTAGGCGAAGAGTATGTTGCCATTGGGCAGCTTGAACTTCTCTCCAATGATTGGTCCCTTGGTGGTATTGGTCCGCGCCGAACCACTTGGCTCCAGCACCGTACCGCCGGTCACCAATGCTGGCAGAATGGTTAAGGACACGAGCAGACCGCCTAACATATTGCAGACACAATGTATCTGAAAAGAGGCTTGCTCATTGGACTGATGAAAAGCAATAAGATTTATTTTGATTTACTGCTGCGCTTCCTCCCAAATATTAATTGTTTAGCTACTTTTAACCCGATTTTAGTTGATGGAGAACAGCAATAGCACTTCTTAGAGAGACCTAGACCGACTTCGATCACCACCCCAACTCCAGATTCGCTAGTGACTTGTATATTTACAGTAGGAGTATTTTGTCAGGCTTGTTCTTGTTCTTGTTCTTGTTCTTGTTCTTGTTCTTGTTCTTGTTCTTGTTCTTGTTCTTGTTCTTGTTCTTGTTCTTGTTCTTGTTCTTGTTCTTGTTCTTGTTCTTGTTCTTGTTCTTGTTCTTGTTCTTGTTCTTGTTCCTGTTCTTGTTGCCATTGCACATCCCTAACTTTTCCCCCTTTCATTCAGTTTGGCTATACTAAAGTCAGTTCAAAAATGTTTGGCGCTGGGTACATCCGGCATGATAAATTCGGGACACTGCCGGATGTACTCAGCACCAAAGATTTTTGAACAGACTTTAGTTCAGCTTGAGTTTTATGCTTGTGGCTTGTGCCCGCTCCTCATGACTTGCTAGCTTTCTCAAATACTGAGTTTAAGGTGTTGGTCTGGTTGGCGTCGGCCTGTGGCTTAGTGGTCAGAGGACTGGACCGGCAATTGAAAGGTCCTGGGTTCGATTCCCAGCTACGCCATTGACACATACATGACTAACTTTTCACGTTTCATTCTATCAAAGCAGCAAGCTAACCACTGAGCTAATGAGCGACCGGTTTACCGCTGCGGCTTCTAAAGTAATGGGAATGTGTGCTAACAACGTTCTATTTGGCTACTTGTCCTCAAACAATCTTATCTGTGTTCAGTGGCGTATGCAGGGTTTTGCAAAGGGGGGTGTAAAATTTTAAAAGTGCCCGGTAGGGTCGCTGCCCAACCAGGGCAAGAAATTTTGCTTTCAAAAACGTGTTTAAAACGCCTCTGACCATAAAATTAACACGTTATTGTAGTTTTAAGTGGCCTGGTTGGGCTTCTGCTCGACCAGGTCGAGAAAATGTCGAAAATTTAGAAAATGAAAACGCATTTAGATGGCATTCTGAGCATAAAATTAACAAGCATAAAATACACTTTTTACGATTTCGTGGAGGTCCGAATTAGGTCCATGTACTCTAGTTAAGCTTAAATAATTTCATAATATTTGAGAAACTTTAAGTCTCTTTGCTTTTAATGGGTTTCCTGGCCTCTGACCTTGGAAATAACTAACTCTTTGGCCTTGGCTTGGACCATGGAAATTCAGTATTTTGACTTTCGTAAAACATTTTCAGGAAATAAATACCGGTATATAACGAAAGAAAACTAAAGAACTCGTATTCCTAGTACATAGTTTACACTTACGGTAAACGTGCGGTAACGCGTTGCAGGTGGCCCTGACACCACCTGGGTCGGTTTTCGAGAGGAGTGCCGAAGCATTCTGTGGTTCGGGGGCCGGCCTTGCGCACAGACTCCTTTAGCTTCACACCTGACGGTGGTACCCATTTATCTACTTGCCATCACTGACTTTATACCGGTACTTTTTCGAATACCTACCCATACCTAACCTATTTCTAAAATCCCATATCCGACAACAGTCCGTGCACATGTCTAACAGTCACTCATGCATACATACACACTATTCACACGACAGCATAGTATAAGCTGTACAGGAAAGCGTGGAAAATGTACGTACTGTATTGTTCTTGTCGACTTGGAAATCTGCTGTTTATTGTTTTTGTTATGTATCGCCAATCGACAAACTGCTTCCCTGGTCGATCTCGCAGTGTTGAGTGTTTACTGAGATAGCACACAACGAACAAGGCAACAGATGAGGCCAAACTGTATTTTGTGTTGTAGAGCAAAATGACCTGACTACAGATGGGAGATAATTGAACTTTATGTATAATCGCGGGACGTGACTTGGTGAAGATATTTTCTGGGTACGTGGAAGAATGCCCTTTTGCGTTTTCTTGAGCTCTCACTTGGTGCAAATAATTGTGACCATAGCCGTAAACTATTCATTTTAGCCATCTCCCTCGGTTAGATAACTATGAATTTTATCGCAAATCGTCTTATTCCTATTTTGATTCCTGTTGTAGGTAGCGTCTGTTTTATCGACGTGCTAGATTGACGGTGAAGTGAAGAGGCATCGGTGTTGATAGCTGCGGCAGATACTTTCGAAAGTTGCGGTACGTATCTTGCAGTTTTGTTTTGCGGAGCATACAGTACCAACGGCGTTGGAATACCCTTCTGTTTGTAAATTTTCAACACTGTTCACCTTTAAGCTTTACACTATCTGCCGGACCTACAAGTAGTATTAAAAGTCAATGGGAACGCCATGCCAAAGCTATTAAACTAAAACAAAGAGTTTGAAGAGAAGGTGAAAGAAAATGACGTTCACTTTTTCTTCAAACTGTTTGTTTGACTGGCCGGCACAGTTGATGTAGTGGTTTACTAGGCCACAAAGACACTGTGCGCATGCTCGCATGTTCATCCATTCCTTTGGGTGGGGCAAGGTTCTTGTCGCAAAGAGTTGGCATGAAGTACAACCCAGTAGTGATGTAAAATTATGGAATTTGAATTTCAATTCAATTACAATTAAATTATGGGCTCAGTTTTTAATTTCAATTAAATTAAATTAAATTAATTGAAATAGTTTTCCAATATATTCAATTACAATTATATTTTCAATTAAATTATGGAACTTCGGAAAATTTCAATTATGCCATATATTTTCGATTATTTTTTCAATTTTTTGAAAACTGTTGTTTTTTGCTGTAAAAAGACAGTGACAGTGGCCCAGGACTCAGAAAAATGTCCATGTAAACGCTTAGAGACACCCGGTTAGCCTGCTGCCCAACTAGGCGAGAAGATTTTAAAAAGTTGCATTTTAAAAACGCATAAAATGGCATTCTGGGAGAGTTTTAAGGTTAGTTCATTATTTATTATATATCAGTTTCAGTACATAATCTAAAGGTTTTTAGCATTTTGAGCAACATCACCTCCTAGGTACAAACCTTCTCCAAAAAGGGGTGTAAACCCACCATACATAAAAAAATCACCGTTTTGACTTTTATGAACTACGAAATGAAAAGCAGAGCATAAAATATTACAAAACTCTAAGCGAGATCACTATAAAGAGGTGACAACCATAACTAGGTTTTTGTTTGAAGTCATTAGCGCCCCTAATACTTACGCATTTCCTTACATTCACCACAGGAAATAATTGAAAATATAATTGAAATTCCAGGCGAATTTCAATTCAATTACAATTAAATTATGGCCCAACTTTTGAATTTCAATTAAATTAAATTAATTGAATTGAAATTAAAAACAGGCCAATTATGCGAATTTCAATTACAATTAAATTAATTTTTTACATCACTACAACCCAGGTCACCTTGGTGACAGCAAGTAGGTAAACGGGAACCGACTGGATCTGCCTAAGCACCTGGAAGCCACAGCGGAAAGCATGCTTGGAGATGGAGACAGTGGCGTATCCAGGGGGTGTAGGGTGTGTACAACCCCCCTTTGCGGTGGAGGTAGGAAGAAAAAGTCTGTCAAAAATATAAGAAACTAATGAATTATGTACTAAACTGTCTATTTTGTGCTCAGAATGCCTTCTAAATGCGTTTTTGAAGGCCAAATTTTCAAAATTTTCTCGCCTTGGTCGGGCAGAAGCCCAACCAGGCCATTATAAACTACTAAAACTTGTAATTTCTGTTAATTTTAAGCTCGGAATGCGTTTTAAACGCGTTTTTGAAGGCTAATTTTGCTGAATTTTCTTACCCTGGTTGGGCAGCGGCCCAACCAGGCACTTTCAAAATTTTACACCCCCCTTTCCAAAATCCTGGATACGCCACTGCTTGGAGATGATCGGAGCACTAGAAGTGGTCAACCAGCTCAAACAAAGGGGCTCGCATAATAGGGACGGCCGTTCGTCCGCTCTCTAATGGATCAACTTTCCACCACTGGGGCGAATTCGACGATACATTCTGATCCAAGCATGCTGGAAGCTAGTGGTTGGGCAGCGAAAGAATGGCAACACCGTACGCTCGGCCGCGGCGTACATACGGGGCTGCAAAGTGAGCCACAAGACCTGATTGTAGGACTTCGGTCCCGGTCACATCGTACTGTATCGTAGGTATGTCCGCCCGCTCGCATAGGCCGACATACCGTACATGATTACACAAAAACTGTCTAAATTTAACAAGAATGGAAACTAATTATACAGTAAACGCAGCATACATGTACATTACAGGTTCAGGCCAAATAAGGAGAGGGAGGTGTGTAGGGCAAGAGTGAGGGAGTCTACATACAGTCCAGAATTCCAAAAATATTCAAAACGCCAAATGCGTTTTTAGCATACGTTCTATTCAATAAGAGCGCGTTAAAATTGTCAGCGCGGCTACATATGTACGTACGCGATTCGGCCAAAAACAAGCATGAAATGAAAGAGGCATCTAAAAATTCTACACCTAAAGAACAGAGGTGGAAACACTGAATTCCCTTACTAAAAGGTGTTTAAAGCTAAAAACTGATGACATTATTTGTTACTGGACTGCTATGCGTACATTACAGTATAAAGGATAAAGGGTTGGTTGCACTTTGGAGGTCCTCAAAATGTCTCGTCCGCGGGGTACGGTGGTGAGGGGTTGTATTATTTAACTTGGGGTGACGCCCAAACCCCCTAGTACATGTATGTACCGCAGACACCTACTTAGGAAACTACCGGTTCGGACCTACAACTTCTTATTAGAAGACGTAGGTAGGATCAGAAGCGAATCTGGCCTGATCGAAAAGTTTCTGTAAACTAGTTTAAATGGGTAACGCCCTTAGCACAAAAACTGCTTCAGTAAGTTTCACGTCAACGCCTTAAAACTTCAAACGACCAGTTTTATTTAGCGCGACAGTTTTTTGACAGCTGCTGCGTGCATTTTTGCGCAGAAAGATAGTCAACTGAAACGATTAATCTTTCCTGCACATACTGTACATGCACTAGAGGGTTTTGTGGGATAAGAGAGATGTACGTACACGGGTAAGCTTTTTTTCCGGCCACGGGCCGGACGTGAGCGCGGCACAGCTGCCCGATATCCCGTTGGCGCAGACCATACTCCAACTGGAGTAGTTGTGTGGCGGTTCCCGATTTGTGAATTTTGAAAAAAATCCGGAATCGCCGCTTTTCTGCGGTAAAAAAACACTCCCGCCTTTGTTAAACTATTCGCCAAATTCTAACTCTGCCCACGACGGCGGACCGCCGTCACAACTTCATAATTTTTACGAATGCACAAATCGGGAACCGCCGCTCACTATACGAATTTTGGCGGCGGTTCCGGATTTGTGAATTTTGAGGTCTGGCGCAAGGAGATATGGCTGAAAACCGGGCGTGCCCCCAAAATCCATCTTACTTTACCTAACCATTTGAAAATCTGTAGATGAATTTTAAACTAAAAGCTAAAGTTAAAGGTAAGCTTTCGAAAATTAACATTTTGAAACAGCAAAGCGCTACCCCGTTGAAGCGCCCAAATAGGATAGGGGTGTTCTGACCTGTCCGAAAGGGCAGTGGAATTCGAACAACAACACAACAAAAACAACAAGAAGAAAGCAAAACGGTATGTATTTTTAATTTCTGCTGATTTTAATTTCATTTCCAAAATTTTCTTTCACTGAATGCTTCAATTTCATATTCTGCCAGCTGGTCAACATTTGCTCTGAACGATTGATGAAGCACTAATAATTTCTCTAAAGGCTGTACAGGCTGATAAACTAATAGGTTTGCCTACCGAATTGCTGGAAAGCGGCGTGCGTTTTACTTATGCATGACGCGCTGATTATCCGATTTATATACAGTGACACTATACCCCACTTGTTTGGAGGGCTTCTATTCAGCACTGTCACAGGGAAAACGACTTTGTTGACACGGTTGACACGGTCCGTATACACGTGTTTGCGGAGCGTGTCAACCGTGTGTTGTGAGCGTGTTAACCGTGTCATGTCATCGTGTCAACCGTGTCTTGTGAGCGTGTTAACCGTGTCACGTCATCGTGTTTACATATCGTAAACACGCCCTTGGGTAGGCCGTGTTAACGGACCGTGTATGCATATCGTTGACACGTGTATACGGACCGTGTATACATATCGATATCACGTGTTTAGCTCGCCGGCTCCCATCACTTGCCTGGCACCGTGGCTATTATTATTGATCCTATGCTCTCTATTGTACTATTTTCTTCTTTTCATTCCAAACATTTGCTCATCAAGCTATTAAAACGCCTTTATCACTGAAATGCTATACACCAGTTCAGATTATTTTTCACTGATGGTAGTCGGCAGGTCGTATTTAAACTACGGCACACATAGAAACATTTCTCTTAGCCCAAATTATTTATAGAAACGATTTTCACCCAAGTGAAACTAAAAATCATTTCAGAAAATTGCTAAAATTATAAATCCCATTGCTTTTGATGATTTTTCCATCCTCTGACCTTGCAAATGCTTGAGATCCGGTCTCTGACTTATAAATATGCAATATACACTGCTTCTCATGCAATAGAATCCTGCGGCGTTCTCCTCTAAAATTGCAGTAGCCACATGTCTTTGTGCGCACAAAACGTTGGCTCGCGGCAGAAGTATGGAATATTTTCGTTTTCACGGACTTCCACCCGGACTTAATTGGCGAAATATAACCTGATCGTTTAAAGCAGACTGAAGTGTGGCCATAAAGATTCCTCCTCTCAACCGCCTTCCCACAGTGTCCACATGTTTTATAATTCGAGTTCATGTCTGCGAGGGCACCAACAAACACACCGGTCTAAAGCATGCATGAGTAGGAATAAGCGAAAGAAACCTGCATGAAATATGGAGCCGGTGACGTGACACGGTTAGTTCGTTGCGTTGACACGGTTAGCACGGTGCGTTAACACGATATGAAAACACGGTATGTATACACGTGTTAACGCATCGTGTTTACGGTGTCAACTCTGAGACGCACTCCAGCGTGTATACATATCGTTGACACGGTTTACACGGTGTGCATGCACGGTGCATTGACACGTGTATACGTATCGTGTTAACGGTGTCAACAAAGTTGTTTCCCCTGTGTGTGATCAGGTTTTAGGAATCTACGTAGGTTCGGGATGAATGAACCTTAGGATAAAGTTTGACTTACTTTTAGATTGAATCTTAGTCTTAAGTTAATACGGTAGGTTTCCGCTAATGTGGGCAGTATCCCACAGTTGCCGAGTGATTTCTCAGAAAATCTACAAATTGCTACCATAGCATCTCATGTTTAGGTGTTGAAAAACCCCAAGACTGTGTCAAGTATGGTAGCTAGAAACAAAGGGACCTAAGAAAATAGAAAAATTTTCAAACAAAACAGACCGAGTGGATTCTGAATGGCCATTATTTGTGCAGAGGATTTATAAACAGAAAACACAGTATTTGCTTCATACAGGAACAGATTGGAAATACTAGAACGGACACGTTAGTAAAGGAAATTCAAACGAGTTGCTAACAAATCACTCAGAAGACATCAGAAAAACGCTCAAAAAAGATACGCTGGCACCAAGCACAAGGTGGATTCTACAAAATTCTGCTTGATCGGCTTCACTGGTGGTGGCGCCGGTGACTGTACTCTCCGTACTCTGGACTGTACTGTTAGTGCTCTGACTTGTCATCGTATTGGCTGTCGTCATAGACACAGACAAAGGTTTCAGCCACTCATCATTGCACTTGTTTCCAGTGTTGCAACAGCAAAGTCCTTCCTTGCACTCTCCATTGCCCAGCCCTGCCTTCCTGCACCTGCCATCTATGTCACAGTCCTGTCTCCTCAGTCTACCATCTTGAGTGAAGTGGTTGTAGCAGTAGTGATTCTCGCGCTTGCTTTCTTTGATGCATTTGATTACCCGGTAGAACTTTCCATTGAGTCCACCATAGCACTGACCGATCTCGGGCTTGTAGCCCTTGTCGTTTGCATTGCAGCCTTTGGTCAAGCAACAACAGGCCACTACCACGTCTTCATCAGGACCGTTGTACTTGCTGGTGCAGTAGTACTCGTTATATTCTGCTCTGTTCTGACTGTCCCTTGGTACCCACAACTCTCCTCCGACACAAGGTGCATCTCCATAGCAGCCGGCCTTGATCAGTTGGTTGTACTTGTTGTAGAGCTGCACACAACCTCTGCCCCACCCCTGTGTACAGTACTCCCACTTTTCATGGTCGTGAGTGTAGCATAAAGTCACTGGCCACAAGTCCTGCGGACCATTGCAGTTGTCTGTGCTGCAGCAGCAAGTGCTGTGCGGGGGCCTCTTATCTTTGTGTTCGTATTTCCATGAGCAAGCTTGATTTCGGACAAGGTCGCACCAATGTTTCTCGGAAAACCCTCCAGTCACTTGGGTCCAGTCGTCTTCCACGTAAGTCTTGTAACAAAAGCTCTCCACAACTGACTTTGTTTTTGTTATGTCATCGAGTCTGATCTCACGGTAGCCATCTTGTGGTACTAGACAACTGTTGAGTCTCGGTTTGGTCAGGTTGTTGCAGTTCTTTTTGTAGGCGTGTCGACAGCAGCACACAGAAAACAGCGGTTTGTCACGATGCGGTATGCACTTGTGTGTCTCGTTGGTCATTAGTTTAGCGTCTGTGCACAAATCTTCCTTGTCACAGCCTCTTCTCTGCAGCCTCAGCCCACGGTTGAAGATTGTGTAGCAGTATTCTTTGGCACAAGGCGTGGTTTGACCAGTTTGCATGCTTAGACACGATGCACTGGTGCTGGGTTGAGCTAATGAGAACAGCACAAAACACAAAAGAAGCATATCGTGGCAGCAACAACAAAACTATAGAAACGGACTGCAGTGCTGTTCTATAAATTCGCAGCAGTGCAGGTCATCCAACAATGATCTGTAGTACTGTACATACAGCTGCATACAAAAACAAAGAACGCAAGACGACATACACTACACACAAATGATCATAGAATACATGTAACAACAGATCGTCCACGGATGGGGGAGGGGGGATTAGAGGTCTGGCGCCGGCGGTCTGAGCCCAAATTTAAGGGAGGGGATGTATGTATGGGTTTACACTCCACTTTTCGGCAGCAAGAGATTTTGGTCAAAAATTGCGAAAATGGCAGCGAAAAGAAATGTTGTCATTTTTTGGGACACCCTGTACATACATCTCTACTCTGACTGAATACCGTTCAATTTCATATCCTGCCAGCTGGGCAACATTTACCCCAAACAATTGATGAAGCACTGATGTTTTCTCTGTGTGCACAGCATTTAAAAAATCATAAAATACAGTATTTACTTTAAGACCAAAACTTCATACTGGAACAGATTCGAATTACTAGAACAGACAGTGTTTAAAGGAAGTTCAGACGAGTTGCGTAACAAATGAATCACCCAGAAAACATCAGAAAAACGATCAAAAAGGATGTGCTGACCCCAAGCGCGACGTTGATTCTAGAAAATTCAGCTCGATCAGCTCCATTGGTGGTGGTGGCAGTGGTGACTGTGCTCCCTGTACTCTGGACTGTACTTGTCTCATTTCTGGTTGTCATGGTGGTGGCGGTGATGGTCGTGGGCACAAACGGTTTCAGCCACTCATCATTGCACTTGTTTCCAGTGTTGCAACAGCAAAGCCCTTCCTTGCACTCTCCATTGCCCAGCCCTGCCTTCCTGCACCTGCCATCTATGTCACAGTCCTGTCTCCTCAGTCTGCCATCTTGAGTGAAGTGGTTGTAGCAGTAGTAGTGATTCTCGCGCTTTCCTTCTTTGGTGCATTCGATTACCTGGTAGAAGGTTCCGTTGAGTCCACTGTAGCACTCACCGATCTCAGGCTTGTAGTCTTCGTCCATTGCATTGCAGCCATTGGCCAAGCAACAACAGGCCACTACCACGTCTTCATTGGGACCGTTGTACTTGCTGGTGCAGTAGTACTCGTTATATTCTGCTCTGTTCTGACTGTCCCTTGGTACCCACAACTCTCCTCCGACACAAGGGGCATCTCCATAGCAGCCGGCCTTGATCAGTTGGTTGTACTTGTTGTAGAGCTGCACACAACCTCTGCCCCACTCCTGTGTACAGTACTCCCACTTTGCATGGTCGTGAGTGTAGCAATAAGTCACTGGCCACAAGTCCTGCGGACCATTGCAGTTGTCTGTGCTGCAGCAGCAGGTGCTGTGCGGGGGATTGTTATCTTTGTTTTCGTATTTCCATGTGCAAGCTTGATTTGTGACAAGGTCGCACCAATGTTTCTCGGAAAACCCTCCAGTCACTTGGGTCCAGTCGTCTTCCACATAAGCCTTGTAACAAAAGCTCTCCACAACTGACTTTGTTTTTGTTATGACATTGAGTCTGATCTCACGGTAGCCATCTTGAGGTACCAGACAACTGTTGAGTCTCGGTTTGGTCAGGTTGTTGCAGTCCTTTTTGTAGCCGTGTTGACAGCAGCACACAGTGAACAGCGGTTTGTCACGATGCGGTATGCACTTGTGTGTCTCATCGGTCTTTAGTTTAACGTCTGTGCACAAATCTTCCTTGTCACAGCCTCTTCTCTGCAGCCTCAGCCCACGGTTGAAGATTGTGTAGCAGTATTCTTTGACACAAGGGGTGGTTTGGCCAGTTTGCATGCTTAGACACGTTGCACTGGTGCTGGGTTGAGGCAATGAGAACAACACAAAACACAACAGAAGCATTTCGACGCAGCAACAACGAAAATAACGTAAATGGAATGCAGTGCTGTTCTTTACATGCGCAGCAGTGCAAAAGGTCCAACCATACAAATCAGGCGGTCAGATCAGTTATGCTGTACATACAGGGTGGGGCACGGTAAGTGTTCCACGTTTGATTTATTGTAGCTCGCCGCTGCATGAATCGATTTCAATAAAACTTTGCGCTAATATGGTCCCATGTCTAACTTAGATGTGTGCCAACTTTCAATGGTGTCCCTTGCTGCATGCTAATTTTACAAGGGCAAAGGCTTTCACATTGATTTCCCTGACAATCAAGGAAGTTACTGTATCTAAACTCGACTCAAATCGCTACAGAGTTCAAAATAATTGATGACCTGATATCGAGAAAATGGCTGAAAGTCAGCGTTTGGGCTTGGAAAAGCGTATTCAAGCAGTAAAAATTTACTACGAAACCAAAAATGCCCGTGAAACTGTGAGGCGACTGAAGCTGCTTTTCCCTGAATGGGCGGCGTGCAACCACATGACCGTTTTGAGAACTGTGGAACGTTTTGAGGAGACTGGCTCGGTGGGAGAGAGGAAGAGGGAAATGCCGAAGCCAGTCAGAACGGGATCGACGGAGGAACGAGTTCTGCACGCGGTAGCGCAATCGCCAAAAAAGTCGACCCGTTGTCTTGCAGCGCAGACTGGAATTTCATGCCGCACAATTCGACGCATCCTGAAGACTGCTGCTCTGCGACCCTACCGGCCCTGGCTGTTGCAAGCGCTGAACGAAGACGACCCCGACCGACGCTTGGAATTCTGCGAGTGGTTTCTGGAGCAGCGGAACCTTGACGACCAGTTTCCAGACCGAATTCTGTGGTCTGATGAGGCGCAGTTCTAGCTGAATGGCCGTGTGAACCGCCACAATTCAGTCTAATGTTCAGCGAAATTGATTGACGAACACAACACCAAACTGATATGTGGCACACCCTGTGCTATCCCGAGAATCGCCCGATTCGGTTGTAAAAATCAGTGAAACAAACGATTTTACTTCAGATTGCCCATTACTTCAGAGAACGATGGATTTGCCATGTATTTCTCAGGGCGCTTATTGAGTCGTGTATCTTTAGGACGCTTTAATTTCCCCCTAAAAACTGAAAAATTGGTACCTGTATTTTCAGAATTTTATTTATCCCCCTTAAAAATTCTTCCCTTCAAACATTTTTTGGTCCGAAGATTTTGCTTCCTGTGGTGCTTTACTTTCCCCTTAAAATTTGTATCTCTTAAACTTTTTCCTTCTAAAATTTGTCCTTGAAATTGTTCGTTCTGAAATTTTTTGTGGTGCTTTCTCTTTGCACCCTGGCTTTTTAGGGGTAAAAATTTTAGGGTGGATAACAACAAACATGGGCCGGAAAAATCCGGAGGGGTATGGAGACCTCGAGGGGGGTCCCGAAAAAAGGTAAAAAACGCCTATTTTGCCTTAAATAAGCGAAAATTTTCTCCCTCTGGGGGGGTGGAGAAGGGAGGGGTATGACCCAGCGAGGGGGTAAACCCCCCTCACCCCGGCCCATGTATGGTGGATAAACAACCACACGAAAAAAATACAGGACGTAAAAATCAGACGAAAACGATTTTATATGGTGAGAATTTTAGGGGCGCTGAAATTTTAGAGGAGGACAAATAAAGCACCTCCAAACAAAAGGGTTAAAAATTCTAAATCGAAGTCGTGCACGATCTGGATAAAGTTATGGTAGGTTTGGAGAAAAGAAACGGGGTGCCAGTACTGGAGCGCATGAATTTGGCGCAAGTTATATGAGCGTTGCGGCGCCGTTTGGTTTACGTACGGTGATGTACGGCTCGCACATTCGCACTGCTCGTGCACATTAGGGTTTGCCTTTGAGGTTGCGTTGTTGCGTATTATTGATGGTTCTGTTAAAAGTCTTGCTTATGTGATTAATTAATTATAGATTTAAGTATACAATAACTGTTACAGTGTTTGGCGAGCGAGGGAAAATTGGTGTGACGTCGCAAGTGAAAGACAGAATAGGTTTTTGGTTGATTCTCTCTCTCTCTCTCTCTCTCTCTCTCTCTCTCTCTCTCTCTCTCTCTCTCTCTCTCTCTCTCTCTCTCTCTCTCTCTCTCTCTCTCTCTCTCTCTCTCTCTCTCTCTCTCTCTCTCTCTCTCTCTCTCTCTCTCTCTCTCTCTCTCTCTCTCTCTCTCTCTCTCTCTCTCTCTCTCTCTCTCTCTCTCTCTCTCTCTCTCTCTCTCTCTCTCTCTCTCTTCTATATCTATATCTATATCTATCAAATCGAACGAAGTGGGGTGATTGTGGTTGGGTTCAGCAAGCCAAAAGGTATTCGAACGGCGCGCAAACATAAGACACACAGACAGACGCAGCGATGGTTGGACAAGGACTACAAGAAGGCTCATTTTGGCACTCGCTGGAAAGCAAACCCCTTCGCCGGCGCCTCCCACGCTAAGGGAATCGTCGTGGAGAAAGTGTAAGTTGTTCAAATGCTCAGCCCAGGGCAGCCTGGACACGTAGCCTACTCTGAGTGACAACGAGCCTTTTACTGGTTTGAAGATTGTGTGCTATAATATAAACTAATCAATCCTATCTTTGATTGATAACCTTTTTGAATTCGACTATGATGCGGCAGGCTTAGAAAGAGGAAAACCTCTCCTGAGCTGCCGAGGTACCGTTACACTGTAAAGGAACTGAATCCCGCTGCCAATCGAGTCATCTGGACCTGCGCGTCCACAAACCGGTGGAGAGGG